>VZTD01001486.1:1435061-1530142 GCA_013397725.1 Rhagologus leucostigma | reverse complement strand
CTCGCCCAGCCCGGTGGGGCTTATCCTCGCCCTCCTCTGGGCACCCCTCCCGTCCCGGCTCCCCTCATCCCCCGCATCCCATCCCGGTCCCCCCGGTGCCCGCTCCCCTCCGGCCGGCGGCTCCGGGCAGGGTCGTTGCGCCGCGGGGCCGGGGCCGGTGTCTCACTCCGCCTCTCTCTCCGCAGGGGCTTCGGCAAGCAGGGCTTCCAGTGTCAAGGTGAGTGTCGCGCTGCCGGGGGGGCTGAGGGGGCCCTCACTCCGTGTCCGCCCCCCGGGACCGGCCCCGCATCTCCCTGCGGGCAGCATCCCCGCGGCACCGGCCCCGAGCATCCCCGCGGCACCGGGAAGCAGCTTAGTCATTTTTTTAATCAACCGAGCAACTAGTCGGTGCCTTTAAGCCGGTCGGGTCTCGTTAGCAGAGATAAGCGCCCAGGACTTCAGCTAAATCCCCCGAAAAAGACCGAGGGGAGTTTGTTTTTAATGTGCTTAACACCAAAACGTGTGTTTGGGTGGCAAACGGGCTGGGCGAGGGCTGCTCCGGGGCTGGAACTGCGCAGCCGGCGAGGACTTGAATGGCTTGGTTGTGTTGCTGGGGGGAAAAAAATGAGGCTTTATAACAAAATATGTTGCAGTAGCCGGGTTACTATGACCATAATTCTTTGTTCTGATGATGCTGGAATTCTGGAGGGGCTCTTCAGGGATTTGGGATGTCCCCTCGGGAAATTTGGCTGAATTACCCAGGCGTTATCTGGTTGCTGTTGTAGCCAGCCCAGCTGGGGGCTGCTCCTGCTTGCAGCTCGCCCTTTCCTCTGGGTCCCACCTGTGTGGGGTTCAGCTCTGGGCATGGGGTTCGAATGGGGCTGGTGCTCGCAGCTGCTGGCAGTGAAATTTTGCTTTTGTGAATATTTGGGACAGAGTTTTATTTTGGTGGGTGGCTGACTCCCAAGTTGAGGTATTTGGCATGAAAACAAACCTGCTTTATAGCTCTAGAAGGCTGTTCCTGGCAGCTGTCCTTGGGGTTTTGGTGTGGCACACTCAGGGTGTGAGGTGCTGTGGTGGGTCCGGGTCTCGGGGGGCTCATGTACCTGCGGTCCTCGGGTGCTCTCGGGAGCACCTCTGCAGCTGCCTGTACAAGCAGTGTAAGTCTAATCCAATTTAAATGATGCTGCTACTCATCCTTAACGCTTGCCACACGAGTATAACCTTAAAATACCAAAACCATCTCCTTGCCACCTTCCAAACCCCAGCCGGAAGGCCTGCACAGGTGTTGGCAAGCAGAGAAAAGTGGATATGGAGACTAAAAGGTGTCCTAGGGCTGTTTCTCAAGGTCACAGCTTCTCCTGGAACCTGAGGTTTCACACATGGGCAGTTCAGTCACATTACTGAGAGGAATTTTGTGCACCTTGGATCTCTATTGTGGGTCTTCCCAGGCTTACCTGGTTGTTAATTCCCTGACTTTCCTTACAGTGATGGTGTATTTGTGCAAACACAATGTCTATGAAATCTGGAGTGTGTTGGGGAGCTGGTGGGGACCACGTACTGGCCTGGCAGGGTTTGCCTGCGTTATTTCTAGAGTTCTGCTCAGTTCTACCTATAGCACCCAGGGCTGGATAACTGGCGCCTCTCCAAGTCTCTTCCAGCTGTCAGGAACTGTTATCCAAACCTGTAACTGTGCTCTTGCTTCAAGGTTTATCCTTAGATGTTTCTCACCAGTGTTGAATCAGCCCTCAGTGCGAGGGCAGTGGGTGGGCCCGTGGAGGTGTCTCAGAGTTGTTGAGCAGTGCGGTCCTGGCCCTGGGTTGTGGGGCAGGAGCCCTTGTGAGCTGCAGTGACACCAATAGCACTGCCAGGAGCCCGCTGTGCTCAGTGACATCCCCGAGGGTGTGTGACTGCTCTGTGACATCCCTTTCTGCCTTCAGAAACCCCTCCCAGGTTACTCTGGTGTTACAGACGGGAATGTGCAATAGGGAGTCTTTACTGTGCAACAGGGAATTTTGCAGATTGATGTCTGCAGACCAGCCCAGTCTTTACTTTCCTAAAATCAGCGATCTGTGGATTTTCCCAGATCCCACCTGTGAGGTGCTGGGGTGCCCAGGTGAAGGTGCTCCCGTGGGTGAGGCAGCTGTGGGGCGATGCCCGTCATGGCCAGGGCAGGAGCAGCTGTGCCCTGGGCTGGAGGACACGCTGTGTCTCCCTGCAGGATGCTTCCAGCTTGGGAAGTCAACGCAGAAGTCTCTCCCACTGCCATCTGCTCTGGAATCACGGCTGCCCCAGGGCTTGTCCTGGTGGGAGGCAGAACTGGGGGTGCCAGGGCTGGCACTGCCCTGCTCCGGCTGTGCCAGGGGAGCCGTGCTCGTGGTGGGTCGTGCGGGTACCGCCAGCTTTGGGTTTGTGCCCCACAGGCTGTGCTGCAGCTGCTGTTGAACTTGGTAAATATTGACACGGAGGCAGAAAATCCCAGGGCTGGCTGTTGTTTAGGGGTTCTTCAGCCCCACAGGGCTGGCAGGAAGCTCTGGAGTGAGGGTCTACCTCTCCCTTTACTGAATGAAGCTTTAATTCAACTTTAACAACTCCCCCAAGTGTATTATCCCGTTGTTCTGTGGGATGGCTGGAAATGCAGCTGGGGCACATGCCTGTCTGCTCTCAGCTGTTCCTACTGCTGTGCTTGCTTTAAGTAGGTTTTCACCTGTGCCCTGATTTCTTTCTAGGGCATTTGCAATAATTAGATTGTTAATTAGCTCATTACTTGTGACTTTTGGCAGGAAGTTAGCAGAAACTGACTCTTTGTAGCTTGAAATACTAATGGATACCACAAATGCCACTTAATTGCCTGCTAATCTGCTTCTTATCCTCGTATACAATCTCCTCCTTATCCTTGTGTGCATCTGAAGACTTCCTGGGCCAACGTCTCTCTTGTGAGCCAGAAAGTGTCTGGTTGTGGGCAGGGGAGGTCTGTGCACAGCCGGTCCAGGAGCAGGGCTGCTTCTGGCAGGTCAGCAAAAAGAAATCAATATCTTGTGGGTGTTGGAAGCTGAAGCGCTGAGGATGTGCCTGGAGCTGCCAGGAAGATGAACTCTTCCCGAGGGAAGCTCGATGCCCCCTGGCTGCCTCTCAGCCCGTGGTACAGAGGGGCTTTCTGGCTCTGCTCTAACGCCCTGTTGTAGCTGGAAGGTGTAGAAACTTCTCAGGAACAAAGAGAAAGGAGAGTGTGTGTTCTCCCCTTCCCGGGTTTGGGGATTCACCCAGGCAGTACCGACCCCAGGAATGCGTTAGGAGGGAGGGAGCAGCCCCTTGGTATCTGCAGGCTGGAGAAGAAACAAGTGGCCAAGTCTTGATGCTCCTGACGTAGGAAGTGCTGTAGGATGGTAAGGGAGAGGGAATTGGTTTGAGAGCTTTTGGGAGCGAAGTTCTTGGTTTGCCTTCTGGGAATGTGCCGCTTCTGGGAACTGGCAGCTTTCTCTTTCCTGCTCATGTTTCCCCCGCCTTGGCATCCTCTGGGGCCATTTGTCCTGTTGTCCAGGCAGCCCTTGGTCCCTTTGTGGATCAGAGTGTCCCCAGGAGCTGGGTTTGCTCAACCTGGAGTTGCTGTGGCTGGGCTGGGCTCCCACCCTGGGGGCCTGGGCAGAGGTGAGGAGCAGTGGAACGTGATTCACACTTGGGAGTAAAAAATAACCTGCATCTGTTACTGCTTTCACGTGTACAATGTAGAAAAGATCTTGGAAAGGAGAATCTTGATTCTTCCTGAAGAGAAAGGAAAAAAAAGCATCATTTGGTAATGGGTGCTTGGATCTCATGCAGTAACTTTTCTGAGGGGAATGTTTACTTCTTGTCCCTGCTTATGACTCAGTAAGTAAAGAAACTCTTTAGATTAGATCTCCTTCCAAACTTCATACCATGTAGAATTCCTCCCTCCAGGTTTTCCTCTCCCTGTCCTCCAAGGCCAGTGCTCTCGTTCTGTTTTGTGTTTTCACGAGTCAACATCTGAGACCAGAACTGAGCAGCTGGAAAATGTCACCCAGGCCTTACCTCTCAAGCAAGTATTTCTCCCTTGTTCTGTGCCTTCACAAGCCACCCTTCCTCCCCCCCAGACGGAAGTGAAACCCATCACACTTTGTTCTCCACTGCAGCTCGAGCCACTCTGCGGGCTGGGCTCGGCACCGTTCAGCGCCTGCTCTTATTGACTGTATTAAACAAGTAAGAAACAAAAGCAAAACAAACTCCAATCATTCGGAGTTGCCTCAAACCCAGTAATTTCGTGTCAACATATTATGCACACTGGAGAAATGTTAGTGTTCAAATAGACTAATTAAAAATGTTACTGCAATTACTTTTGCAACACAAATGATGCTAATTATATAATGCTGCAGAAATTGGAAACATGTTTTCGGAGGGTTTTTTGTGTGCCTTGCGGTGGTAACGCAACTCTCGGTGCTGGAGCCGTGTCCCCGGGGCAGCGGGAGCCGTGTCCCCACGCAGAGCCTGGGGCAGCAGAGCCCGTGGGGAGCCTGTCCCCGCACCAGGGCAGTGCTGCAGAGCAGGTACAAATAGAAAAGGGAAGTCGGTCTGGGCCCCTGCGCTGCACAGATGGGCTGTGGCTCTGCACAGCCGAGCGAACACAGAGCTGACGGGAGCTGGGAACGTGTGCCCCTTGGCAGGGCTCCTTCCCAGGCTGGGTTTAAAGCCTGTCACCTGAGCTGGCCTCCCTAATCTCGCTCTTCCGTGCGCTGGATGCCTGTGGCTCCGGGGAGCAGCTGGGAGGGAGGTGGTTTGGAGGGAGGTGTTTCGGAGGCAGTTTGGACGTGCAGCCCCTCTGGCAGTGCCGGGGCTGTTGGGCTCGGCAGGGACAGCTCGGGGGCAGCCCCGCCGGTGTCCCCGTGCAGGGAACAAGGGCTCGCTCGAGTCTCGCAGTGGAAGTGGTTTCTCTTTCCCTCCCCCCTGCAGTTGCAGGGTGGATTTTTCTTTCTTATCTCCGGAGATAGCCGTCATCCTAAAATGATCTTGGGCCCGGATAATGAGGTGGTCTGTTTCCTTCCCGGGGTTGCTGACTGGTGCCAGCCATAGGATGCTGGGTGGGGGGTTTGGAGCTGGCCCGTGGGCATTTGGGTGCCTTGGGGTGGCAGGAGGGTTTGTAGCACGTCTGCCGGGTGCCTGTTGGCTCTGACACGGCTGCAGAGGTTAAACCACCCCAGTCTCGAGCCTCTGCCATGATGATTCTCCAGCTATTGAGTCTTCCTGGGGAATTTAATGCCTGGGCTGTCTCTAAGGAGACTTCTAAGCAAACAGTGCAGGCATTTCTGCACGCCTGCTCGCTCACACACATGTGATCCTACAAATTCCTGCAGCACACGGGTCCCTGGCAGGGTGTGTAGGGCATCCTTCACTGGCAGCGAGGTGTGGGTGGGCGCTCACCTGTCTTGGCACCAGCAGAAGATGCTGTGAAACAGAGCAAGACCTTGAGGGTTTGGTGTCTGCTGTGGAACAGGAGGTGAGGTTGAACCTACTCTCAAAACTTGGTGTGAATTCTGTTAGCCGCTGGGGTTTCTGTAGGAACTGGAGGGAGGGGAGTTGCGCAAGCCCTTGCTGTGGGCTGCTGCCCTCCCTCCTTCCCAGCCAGCACAGCTCCTCCTCCTCCTGCAGCTCAACAGGCAAAAATCTGAAAACGCTGGAGAGGTTCCTCAGTGCCATCCAGGCCCCCATCGGATCTATCAGCAAAGAAATGGCATGGTCACAGTGACTAAGAAATTAACTTCTGGCTGTGCCCATAATTTAGGGAGGGCAGGACTGCCTGAAACACCTTGTCATAAGGGGTGTAATCAGAAAGGGAAGGTGGAAGGGCTTTCCGCTGGCCTGGACTGAAGGTGTGTGGTAACAAAAGGGGATGTTCACAATGGTGGGTGGGATGGGATTGTGCCCAGGAGAAGTGTTTGGGTGGATTTTCCTGCAGCAGCCAGCTGTGAGAGGATTAGTGCTGCACAGGCACACAGCTGCCAGACCCCACCGTGGGCCGGTGGCCTTTGTGTGCCTGTGGTCCGGCTCGGGCCCCAAGGGCAGCACGGAGTGTGGTGGAGAGTGCTGGTGAGATTAATCCCTCCCGTGTGACTTCATGAGTCATTATTCTGCAAGTCCGTAAATTAGAGCCACTCAGGAAAGGGTGAGTAAGGAGCTCTCTGTAGGGGAAGAGTAACCACGGGTGCTTGGGCAGAGTGTTTCTTGTGCTCTTTGAGGGCCGCAGGTTGCCAAGAAAAGGCAATAAAACAAAACCAGGGAAGCAGAGTCCTTGTGTGGGGGTCCTGGATGC
This sequence comes from Rhagologus leucostigma, assembly GCA_013397725.1. Taxonomy (NCBI): domain Eukaryota; kingdom Metazoa; phylum Chordata; class Aves; order Passeriformes; genus Rhagologus; species Rhagologus leucostigma. The sequence goes on along the minus strand of VZTD01001486.1, from coordinate 1,523,844 downwards.
AGCCTTGGGTTGCCAGCACTGTGTTCTGGGGTTGCCCTGTGTGCTGCCCCACAGCTGGGTGAGGGCAGGGGACAGAGAGCATGGAGAGCTCCAGAGCCCCTCCAGACCTTTCAGGTGATGCTGTAGGAAATAAAGCCTGGCCAAGGACTTGTCCATCCCCTGGAATGGCCTTGTCCCATACTTTGAGATTTAGCAGAAACCACAGGCCCTGTGCTCCTCAGGGTGGGACCCTGCAAGGGCTCCCTGGGGTGACACAGTGCCCTCACACCTGGTACCTGAACAGAGATGTGGGGCTGGGGATCTGGACCTGAGTGTGACGGAGACAAGGGCTGTCCCTCACGTGTCCCTTTCTTCTGGGAAAGGACAGCTGTGGGCTGCTGTTCCCCAGCTCTGAGCCCATCCATCCATCAGTCCGTCCATCTGTCCATCCATCCATGGCTGGGCTGGGCTGGTGTTGGTGGCCTCTGTGCCCTGGCCAGGAGTCCCTGGAGGCAGAAAGGTGATATGAACATCAGGGATGTAAAATGACACAGTAACTGCCTTAGTTTTCCAGTGACCCAATGGCTGAAGGTGAAAATCTCTCTGGAGCTCTTCAGCCCCATCAGGGCTGGTATCAGGGGCTGCTGCCCCAGCAGAGAAGAGGAGAGACGTGACCACAGCTAGCCCTGTCCTGCCATCTCGCAAGAGCCAGCACCAGGAAGTCAGTTTTTCTACAAGAGCCACAGAAGGGATGGAGGGGACAGGAAGAAAGCTCCAGTGGTGGTTGGTAGCAGCCAAATTCTGTGTTAAGCAGAAGCAGTTCCCAGAAGTAGCTGTGCTGGCTGTAGCTCTTCCTGGGAAGGGAAGGCATGGTTCCAAACCTCAACCTGCTCCTGCTGGGCTGCACCCAGAGCTGTGCAGGGCAGGCTGGATTTACCCAGGTGATCGGGATCCCGACGGGCACCACGCAGAGGAGCAGCCGTGGGGTCTCTTCCAGGGAATGCTCTGTTCCCTCCTGCTGTGTCTCATCCCTAGGAGCTGAGGGCTGTGGGCAGCAAAAGGCTTTGACTGTGGTGAGGGACTGCAGCTCCCGGGGTGCCCGTGGGGGGATGGAGCTGTGCCCTGGGAGCTCCTTCTCTCAGCACCCCAAATGTGTCTCCCCTTTGGAGAGGGTGGCCAAAGCTTGGCTGGACCAGCCAAAGGGATGGCTCTGCCCAACAGCTTCCTTCTGTGCGGAGGTGGCTTGTGCGGCTTTGTCGTGGTCAGTCCTGGGCTGCTGGACCACTTTGTTGCAGGCTCTGAGGGGTTTATCCACCCTGGTTTTAGATAGGCCTCCACTGGAAAAATGAAACAAATTAAAATGTTCTCCCTTTGAGAAGGCACCTGAACTCCGTGTAATCAATAACTCGCCAGCAACACCCGCTTTTCTCCTGCTCAGGATGACTCCTGTTCATGGGTGGGGAGGAGCTCGAGGAGCCCTCCCAGGCCCCTCTTGCTGCAGCCATCGAGCCCGAGCCCCCGACAGCTGAGGCCGGTTCCCCGTGAAAGGAAATGCGTTTCATGAGAGTGACAGCTCTGCTCCCGCAGCATCGCGGGGCAGATGGAGCTGCTGCTCCCGCTGCTTTTCCCTGGCAGCTGCGGGCTCTGCTGGGCACTGGGCACTGTCCCTGGCCGCATCCTGCTCCCCAGCACGGGATGGCTGCGGGACGGCCCCCGCAGCCGCGTGTCACTAACGGGGACAGGGCTCCGTGGCACCTCCTGGCAGCCGGGGCCTTCCCTTCCCTGTCTGTGGAGCGCCTCTCGCCTGGGAGCCGCCCGGGCTGGGCACTCCCAGCTCTGCTCCGAGTGCTGGTAATTCTCTCTAGGCCGAGGGGCAGCTGCTGCCCTCCTGGGCTGCCTGCACAGTGCAGGGGTTGGCAGGACCCAGGTGCTGCCCAGCCCAGGCACTGACCTCAGGCACTGTTCTGACTCTGCTCAAGCTGTTTGCTTTTGAGGGATTTTGGGCTGACTCCCTCAGCTGTTTATAGCCATCCTGCTCTTCCCATCACGTGAAGAAAAAAAAAAATTCCAATCCATCCTGATACTGGAATCAGTAAGTGTTAGGGGTGGGTAACCTCGTTAGCCTCTTGCTTTCAGAATTTAACTCCTGTGGCCCAGAGCAGGAGTCTTCCTGCCCCAGCTGATGGGCACTGACTGCTGAGTGTTTAGTGCTTGTGAGCTACATCTTGTCAATTTAAATAATTTGCTTCCATATTTGGTCTTGCTTTTGTGCCAGATTTATACATCTTGTTTAAATCTGACAAGCAGAATATACTTGCTGCTAATCCGAGCTGGACAAGGCAGTGCCTGCCAAAAAATCCAATATTAATAAGCTCCAGTACATGGAAGTTACTGGATTTGCAAACTTGACGCTTGTTATGGCACAGCTCCCTGAAAATTGGCTTTTTTGCATCTACTTAAATCTGGGTTTTTCCAGAGAGTCAGTCTGTGAGCTTCCCTCTTCGGGTGGGAGCTCCCTCCCCAGCTCAGTCTTTGGAACAAGGGAAGCTTTCCAGCTCTAAGCAGGAGATGAATTGCTTATTTTTTGGGGTGTGGTTGGGAAAATGGGGGATAACTGGTGTCTGTGCAGGGAGATCCTGGGAGCAGCTGGTCTGGAGCAGGAGCCGTGTGCTCGGGTGGCTCTGCCTGTGCTGTTGGTCAGGGCTTGTGTTTGAGGACCTGGAGCTGCTGGAGCGAGTCCAGAGGAGGCCACAGACCTGCTCCCAGGGCTGGAGCCCCTCTGCTCTGGAGCCAGGCTGGGACAGCTGGGGGTGCTCACCTGGAGAAGAGAAGGCTCCAGGGAGACCTCAGAGCCTCCTCCAGTGCCTAAAGGGGCTCCAGGAGAGCTGGAGAGGGACTGGGGACAAGGGATGGAGGGACAGAACACAGGGAATGGCTTCCCACTGGCAGAGGGCAGGGATGGATGGGATATTGGGAAGGAATTTTTCCCTGTGAGGGTGGGGAGGCCCTGGCACAGAGTGCCCAGAGAAGCTGTGGCTGCCCCTGGATCTTTGGCAGTGTCCAAGGCCGGGTTGGATGGGGCTTGGAGCAGCCTGGGATAGTGGAAGTGTCCCTGCCCATGGCAGGGGTGGAACAAGATGGATTTTAAGGTCCCTTCCAATCCAAACTATTCCAGGATTCTATGATTCTATGTTTAAAGTCTTCAGTCTCTTGTAGATCTGCTCTCGTCTTCCTACATTTGATATTTAGTCAGCAGCAGGGAAGCTAAAAAAGATTCAGATGTCTAAATCTCAGCCTTCAGCTGTTCTTCCTCTTCCTCTTGCTGTGTCGCCAGTGTGTTCCAGCTGATCCTGCCGGTGGATCCCTCCCCACCTTTTGTTGCCATGCGAAAGGATGCAACAGGAATAGCTTCACCTTTGGGGGGAACCGTTAAATACCTTTATTCTGATGGTCTGAACAGAGAGCACAAGCACATTGAATAGCTGACACTCGGAGCACATGAACAAATGCATTTTCATGATTTCCAATTATAGCAGAAGAATGAGAAAGTGAGGTGGTGAAGAGGAGTGAAAGTCGTCCTGGCTCCCCTGAATGGCTTCCTGCAGCCGCGCGGTGACATCGCGATGAAGTCAGGCTGGGAGCGGGGATTGTTTTATAATATCACTGAGGAGCCGGAGTGAGGGGGAAGTGGCCCACGAATTTCATTTGCATCACTGAGTGGATTAGCTCCTGGCGCAGTGCAAAGTCATTATTTACCGTGTCTCCAGCTCCGGTGCCTTTCCCAGCGCTGCTGTGGAGAGCCTGATTCAGAGCTGGGTGCAGCTCCTGCCTCGCTGGCGGGGCCCAGCTCTTGCCGTGTAAGCAAAAGGATGGTGCTTGTCAAGGCTCTGAGTGTTGTGCCTGCCCCACGAGCCTGAGTAATTTGGGTTTAGGTCTTTTCTTCCTTCGCATTCATTACACTGAAATACTTCAACTTGAGCTTGGTTTAGGAAAAATCCCTGGCAATAATCCATAGCTTGGCCTTAGCTGAGAGCAGCCAAGAGGGAGAAGGCTGCCTAAGGGACAGAAGTGGTGCATCTGTGTCCCTGCTGGCTGGGACAGATGCGCTGTCCCCATCATGCAGGAGGTGTGCCGTGCCGGCAGGGACAGCACCGGAGCCCCTCTGTCCCCAGCTGTTGCTCAGGATAAGTCACTGTCACCCAGAAGATTTCTGCACAGCTAGAAATAGTCCCCCAAATGGTTATTTATAACTTTCCATGGCTTGACACCATTTTTGCTGTGGAGATGCTTTTGCTTGGTCACAATGATGGAGATGGGCTTTGGGAGAGGCTTTGCTTTTGTTGTCTGCCCCAGCTTTTTCATGGGTTTCTTGGACAACCAGCCTTTTGGGGGAGGGATCCACATCTCCACGTTCTCTCGGTTTCTGAAGAGTTGGATGGAATAACTTGCTTTTTGGGGGTCTGATTGGAGCCAAGTGCCTTTTCATGCAGCAGCTGTAACTGCCAGGGGCGTTCTGAGGATGGTAGAGCTGCCACAAGGAACATCTCTGTGCGCAAGGGGCAGATAGGCTTAGCAGGGCCTGTATGTCCCCTCCCCAGCCTGTCACGGGAGATTTCGGCCCCAGGAATGGCTCTAAAACTGCACTAACTCACATCTGTGTGATCATGCATCATGCGTCTAAGGACCATCTCCAATAGCTCAGTCCATTAATTTCCAAATTTGTCTTGCTCGCTTGTCTTTGATGAAAAGGAGCCTCAGGGCCAGAGTCTTCTGGAAAGGAAGCTTAAGAGTCTGTAACTGTGCGAGTTCTCCTGGCTGGGACAAAGTGACCTTTGTGGTGGTGGAGGACCTGATTTGGGGTTTGCTTCTGGGGGTTTTCCCTGCCTTGGACGTGGTATCTCCGTGCTCATGGCCTGGCAGCTCGTGCTGTCAGCTGCCCTCCTTGGAGGCTGCCACAGCCCTGTCCCAAAAGCCTTCGTGTCACCTCCTTGATGCCATCTCCTCTCAGGTGCAGGGGACAGCCCGTGCGGTGGCTGGAAGACAAACTCTGTGCTGGAACAGACAACTTCAGGCTTCACCACCAAGTCTGCTGGGGCTGCCCCTCACCTTCCAGCTCCCTCCAGCTGCCTGGAGCTGCTCCGTGCCACCGTGTGTGGGGTGTGCTGAGGGATGCACGTCAGCCTGGGGACAGTGTCTGGGGGCTGCTTCTGGGTAGGGACCAGGGGAAGGGGCAGGAGAGCAGAGCTGGCTCAGGGTGCAGGCAGTGGCAGGGTTTTGGGACTGGCCACCTTCGGAGCTGCCCCTTGGCCCCATGGCGAGGTTTGGACACAGCGGGATGAGCTCAGCACTGGGAGAGGTGCTGCTCTCCACAGCCTTTCCTGGGCTTGGAAGGAAAGGTGCAGAAGGTGGGATGCTGCTTGGAGAGGTGCCTCTGAACCCATCCCCTCATGAGGAGCAGCAGGGAGAGGAGCAGGGATCAGTCCACGGTGCCTCTGCCGTCGGCAGGGAGGGCACAGCCACAGCAGTGACAAGGGCAGAGCTGCGGACCTGGCGTCTCCCAGGGCTTCTGAGGTGGAAAAAGTCTCACTTACTGGGTCATTTAGAGACTGAATCTGGGGTTTTGGCAGGAGGAAAGGCTTTAATTAGCTGCTGCTCAGTAGGGCTGCTATTAGATCTTCAGAGCAAGATGCTGCCGGACTGGAAAAAATGCAGCAATAGCTCATTTGCTCAGGAAGCCATGATGGTGATTTGCATTTTGGTCGGGTGCTGAACCCTCGTAGAGAATTTTTCTAAAATAACTTCAAACTGTAGTTCAGATTCCTTCCCTCTCTGCAACTGGGTGAATGTCTGTCTTGGTCCCAAACACTTTGGGTGTGAATTCCTTTGTTTGCAGCTCTCGCTCTGCAGGGAGGGAGGCGAGGGCTGGGCTGTGGACATGTCCTGTCAGCGAATGCTGCATGACAAATGGCTTTTGTCTCTCCACCTTGGAGTAGAATTCAATTCTCCCTTATTATATACCTAAAAGGATTTTTCTGCTCTACCAGCAGCCACTCTGCTGACCTGAATACCCAGGAGATACGTAGTAGGGTAGGAAGCTTTGCAGTGCATCTCCTGAACCTCAGCTCTGCTGGATAACAAGGTGCTTTGAAATGTGTTCTGAACGCTTTGAAATGTATTTTGGACACCTTTTGGGTTTCTCCTGCGTTGTCAGCATGCACAAGTGCAAAATGAGAACAAACCTCCACACCCTTGGGCTGGCTCCTGCTCCAAACTCTGCCTCAGTTGTTGCCCAGGAGGTGAGAGCGGCAGCCGGTGTCACAGGCTGGGTGTTTGAGGGCAGTGGCTCTGTCGCCAGGGTTTGTGTTGGGCAGGACTGACCCTGTCTCAATGATGTGCCATGGCAGGGCCCTCACAGGCTGTCCTGGTCCCCTGCTCACCTGGGCCACGGAGAACCTGGGCTGGCTCTCCTTGGGAGCAGCTTCTGGCCCTGCCTGGGTCCTGCTCCTCATCATGGGAAGATTGCTTTGCTTTCATTTTCGGCTTTGCTGCGAATGGTTGCTGTTCTTTTCCCAAATAAGAGCTGGAATTTCCCAGCTGTTTTGGCCTCGTGCCATGCTTTGGAAGGTAAAGTCCCTCTGCTTCCACCTGGCTGCAGTTTGGCCTGCTAGGTTACAAGGCAAGAGGCTGACTTATCTTTTAGGTCATTTTAGCCGTTTCCCCAGGGTGGTGTGAGTGTCGCCCGCTTGTGTGGGTGGGAAAAGTGGGATAACATGGGTGACATAATGCACCGAAGCACCTCCTGCCGTGGGGGCAGGTCGCACAGAGCAGGAAGGATCCCTGTATGTATCCTGTGGTGCCTGCTGGGATGGGATAGGAGCCACAGCACAGCATCCCTGGCCAGCAGCAAATGCCGGTGCTGCCAGTGGTCCCCGGTGCAGTGGAGTTCCCTCCAAAACCACCTCCCCTCTTCTGAGCTTTGTAAATTTGGAATAAATTTAATTTCTCTGCTGTTACTATTAAGTGAGTCCGAAAAGATGAAAATAAATGCCAGTTGGGAAGGGCAGGCTGACTCACTTTCTCATTCTCCTGTAAATTTCCATTTAAGTTTCAGTTTAAGCTCAGGTATGAGGGGAGTGAAAGCCAGTAATTTGTGACAAAAACTTCTATTTTAACTCGCAGTAGAAGAACTCCCTTTTTAATTGCAGAAATTATAAGGCTGGGATTCTTGTAAAGGAATACTGGCTCCAGCGGGTACCTGCTGGCTGCTGTGGGTGCTTCACTCCAGGGTGTCCAAAGGGAACGTCACCCTGTGACTGCAGACCCCACCCAGGGGCTGGGGGGGCACCTGCACAAGTGAGGGTCCCCTTGACCATGCTCTGGTTTGCTCTCACTGTTGCGGGTGTGGTTTGTTGGGGTTGGAAGCAGCACCGTTGTGTGACGGTCCTGGAAGAGGCACAACACCCAGTCCTCACTGCAGCCAGGACTTCGTGGCTTTATGGTGTCCCCCATCGTCTCTCCCACCTCCAGGCTGGGGTTTGCAGCCTTCTCCATCACTCTCCATGTGCAACCAACTCCAAATTTTGGTCATCTTGCCCTTTGCTGGACCTTTTCCTGCTATGTGGGGTTTGGAGGCAGTAAACCTTTCCTTCTGTGGGTGGAGGCGCTGCCCTGCATCCCTCCAGGACTGGGGGCCCCTTCCTTGCTGTGGGGCCTGGTCACTTATCTTATTCCTGGATCAGGTGCCTCAGGCTCTGCAGCAAGTGCTTCCCTTATCACTCCTGCCTCGGCTGTAATTTGACTTCCACTGTGTCAGAGTGAAACAAGAAAACTTCTTTAAAAAGCAAGAGGAAAGTCATGTGAGTGAGCAGTGTTGTGTCAGCACTTAACAGAGGGTTCAAAATAACGTGGCCCATCTGGTCCATTCCGAAAGGGGAAGCAAAGGGCTCCCAGCTGGGATTGCCCTCCTTGCCCTGTGCTGGGGCACTCAGGAAACTCTGTGGCACCGCTTGGATGGTGGTGCTGGCTGGGTTGGAAGGGACCTTAAAGCCCATCCAGTGCCACCCCCTGCCCACCTTCCACTATCCCAGGCTGCTCCAAGCCGTGTCCAGCCTGGCCTTGGACACTGCCAGGGATGGGGTAGCCCCAGCTCTCTTGGAACCCCTTTAGGGACTGGAAGGTGCTCCAAGTCCAACTTCCCCTGGGGGTGGAAGCAGCATCCCCTCCCCGTCAGCCTGTGCCCTAAATTAGAGCAGCAAGATGCTGCAATGGGTCCATATGGAGACTCCTAAAATAATAGCTGTCAGCTCCCTGCTGACTTGCACGGGGTGCTAAAGCTTTTGGCTTTAGGAATGACAGTTTAGGAAACAGAAATGCTGGTGGGCTGGAGCCAGACCGGAGGTGCCAGTGGCTTGGCCCCACCTGTGTTGGGATGGGCACGCTCAGGACCATCAGCTCCTGCTGGTGGAACATCCCACAGATTTTGGGGAGCTGTTACCACCCATCCATTTATTACAAGGCTAAAACTGAACTGGTGTCAAGCACTTTGTTTTAGACATAGAATTTCTGGGCCAGGTGTGTGACCCTGGCACGTGGAAGTGCTGACAGGCACGTGCTGGTAATGCTGGAGCCGTGGAATCAGCTGGTGTTTGAGTACCGGAGGTGTCTGTGTGTGGATGCTGCTGCTCACGTTCCAGTCCCACTTTATTGGCCTTTGGTTTTGATGTCCTTTTCCTGTAATGAGCCGGGGCCGATGGATGTCTAATAAAGAGCTCGTATCTCATCTTCCTCCGCTGCGGGGACTGTTGGGCTCCTCTAATTGCTCTGCAGTGGCCGTGGGAGGTGTCTGCCTGTCAGGACAGCTGTTCCTTTGATCGGGCTATTGCACATTCAGGTCTTGTCCTGCTCAGGTTTTATTTGCTGTCCAGGCCCTGCCAAGCCATTACACTGAAACCAGTGGCTTAATTGCGAGGGCTTGTGGCTCAGCATCACCTTGTGGCTCAGCATCTCCTGTGCTGGGAGCAGGAGCTGTGCTGCTCCCCCGGCACAGCCAGCTGGGAGCACTGGTGCTGCTGCTGCTAATCCAAGAGCAACGCTGGTACCCAGGGAGACTGAACCAACCTGTGCTGCAAGAGCTCAGAAGAGTGGCAGTTTGTGATGTCTCGCACAAAAACCTCCTTTTCCTCTGCTCTTGAAGCTGTTGGGGTGTGCAGTGAGCAGCCCCTTCCCTCCACGGCAGTGTGGTGAAGGAGCTGCTGGAGAAGATGAGCTGCAGGGGGAGTGACCAGGGCAGCCTGTGGGGACAGTTGGGTCCGATGGTGGATCTGATGGAGTTAGACACGACAATCCACGTTTGCACTCAGTGATGGCGAGTTCTGGCAGGAACCTTTGGCTTCTGCGTCGCCCAACTGGAGCTCCTTGGTGATGCCAGGGGCGATCCCCTGACGTGTCCCCTCCCGAGGAGCAGAGCTCAGCTGTGCTCTCAGATAACAGCCCACCACTGCCCCGGAGCTGTTCTTGGAGGGGAAGGATGGACAGGATAATTACCCCGTTCCCTGTGGAACTGCCTGATGAGGATGCTGCTCGTCTCCCGCAGAGCCTCTGGCTCCCGTGCTGCTGCCACGCTGTCTGTCCTTTGGGAACCAGCTCTGGTGTCCCCCAAACCCTGGGGAGCTGGACACGAGGAGGCACATCCTGGCAGGACAATTCTAGTGGCCTTGGTGCCTTCCTGGGGCGCATCGAGGAGCTTTCTGTGCAAGGCCCAGGTTTGGTAAGCAGGGCTGTGCTGAAGTAACACGGAAACTGTACAGTAACTTCCTGTGAGAGACTTTCCCTGGCAGAGGAATTAAAATTATACAGCCTTTAGAAAGGCTTAAATGAAGAATCAAAGGGTGCATTTCAGGTCTTTGTGTAATGTGTGAGAAAGGGTCATTTTTTTAAAGTTTATTTGCATCTACATGACTGATGGGAAAGCCTGCTCTGTCAGGGCTTGGGGTAGCTCAGCTGCCTGTCTGGGGGAGGTGACATCCAGCCTCCCTGGTGTCACCATACCCAGACAGAAACTTTTCCTGCGTGGTTTAGCTTACTGCCCTGCCTTCCCCCAGGAATGCTGCTCGCAACAGGCTGTGCCAGCCAAGTATGAGCCTGTGCTGCTTTCACATGGCACTGCAAGGTCCTTCCTGGAAGTGTCCAAGGCCAGGCTGGATGGAGCTCTGGGCAGCCTGGGATAGTGGAGGGTGTCCCTGCCCATTGCAGGGGCTGGCATGGTCTTACAGCTCCTTTCCAACCCAAACCCTTCTGTGATTCTGGAACCAGGAGCACCCGTGATTCCTCGGGCACAGCCTTCTCCCGTTTCCATAGGAGCTGGAAGGCAGGTGTGGCTGTGTGCAGGCTTTGGGGTGAAACCAGGCAGTGGGGGGGTTATAGAACCTGAGATGGGAGAGCCCAGGCACAGAACCCTCCTCGTCCTCAGCAGCTGAGGGTGCAGCTCCTTGGTGGGAAACAGGGCTCTGTAAAGGGGCTGGGATTCAGCAAAGCCCGGGGGGGGATGTGGGGGAGGCAGAGGGGGGGTTCTAGAAACTCCGTGGGCTTCAGGCAGAGCCCCGCTTGCCTGCACAGGCAGCCTGTCTGTGCTACACAGCATTCCCGTGCACTGGAGATCGTGGAAAACACCAGCCCGTGACCTTTGAAGGCTTCAGACTCTAAATTTCTCACCAGACCTCCCTGTGAGCAGGTTGAGCTCCCCGGTGTGATGTCCCGATGCCCCTTCCTCGTCAGCTCCCTGTCACTGTGCCACCCCAGCTGGCTGCACCCTGGGCTTGCAGCCTTCCCCCACTGCTGCCGTGTTTGCCATCAATATCTGCCTCTGCTCTGCCTGACACGTAGTGATTTTTCTCTCTGTGAAGGTTCCTGAGCAATCTAAATTGAGGAAGGGGAGGATCGCTTACAGACACGGCACTGGTTTGGCTCTATTTTGGGGGAGTATTTTGAGGTTTGACTCAACTGTAGCAGCTCCTCTGCAGGGAGAGCTGGATTGATAGTCAGGAGTGGTAGCAGGTCAGGTAGGCTATTTTTGGAAGGGCTGTTTAATTGTCTGGTGTGATTCTTGCAGTGCTCGTGGCTGGATGGTTACTTATCTCCTGTCAGAGTTTGTTAGCATGAGGCAGCTCTGGTTGCACACTGATATTAAATAATAAATCCATCAGAGGGGCTCGGATCTGCTTTGTCTTCCTTGGCTGGGAGGGTGAAGAGGGATAAAGCGCTCAGCATCTCTGTGCTTTAATGCCAGAAACCAATACAGAATTGTTGTAAGTCTGTCTTCTGCCCCGCTATGGTGGGTCTGGCACTGGGTTCAGGGGGCATCGCTGCTGACTCAGGACCTGCTCCAGCCGCTGCCCAGGCCGGGCTCTGCTGCCCTCCATGCCCACTGCACGGACTGGATTTGGCTTCATGCTCATTTTCCATCTCGGCTGCGTAAAAGACAAGCTGTCGGCAGCAGAGAGGGTTTAAGTAAGTGTTTTTTAGTCATGTAAGCCAGTGGTTAAAATGCTTTTGCTCTGCTACGCTCCTGAGCTCCAGAGCAGGTGGGTTGGGGGTCTGAGGTGGGCTCAGAGGGCTTTTCCAACCCCAGGGATTCTGTGTTTGTGGTGAGGGGTCTCCCTGTTGTATTTGTCTGGTGGAGGAGGGCCAAGGCAGCCCTATTCCAGCTGTGCCCATGGGATGCCCACAAACCCTTATACCAACATCTCTCCTCTTCCAGCTTTCCAGGCCCTGTGGGTATCACCCTGCAAATGGATGTCCCAGAATGTGTTGGCACAGCATTTCTGTAACACCAGTGACAGCAGCCAGTGCCAGGGAAGTGTTTAGGTCCTGCCCAGTCCCTGGGAGTTGCTCAGGTCTGGTTAAAGCATTGCTTTTGGATCTGTGGAATACTGAGGGCTCAGATCCCTGTTTGACCTTGGGGTCTTGTAGTCTTGGTCAGGAAATTCCACTCTTACCCCTGGAAAAGAGAAGGGGAGGAAGAACAGGATAAGGGCAGGGAAGTGTCTGCCTGACCTGCTCCTCCGGCATGGCCTGGGGGTGAGCCCCAGCTTGTTTCTGTCGCTGGTTTCACTTGCTGCCTCCAAGTCACCAATTTGTCCGACCACCCCTTGGTGGGTTGGTGATGGCTTCAGGTGTTCCCCAGCTGGAGTGTGACTTCTGCAGCCATCAGGCTGAAGAAAAGCTCCTCAAAGCCCACCTGTGTCTGGTGAGGAGCACAGCCCCTGACTTCTGTGTGATAAAGGGACCCGTTCCTCATGCAGTCTGCTGCAGGAGATGGGAGCCAAAGCACTGGGATTGTGTCCTGCATCCCACTGATGCAACTGGCTCTCTTTCGGGTCCTGGGTTTGTTGGAACACGCAGCTTGAATGAGCAGTTTTAATTAGTTTCATTCTTAGGCTGGCTTTACTGTGCTGACTCACTTCCAGCTCTCTGATAACTGCAACACATGACTTCATGTCAAGGCAGAGGAACAGGAATCCAAAGGAGGGAAGGTGGCAGTGCCTGGGCGTGGGGCAGGCTGTGCTGGGGGCTTGGTTTGGGGGGAAGCCAAAGGAAGTCTGAGGTCAGGCTGCACTCAGAGCACCAACAAGGGTACTGGGTGGGAGGTGCAGGAGATGCAGCAATACCATCTTCAGCTTTCTCCTGGTTTTCCTGCAGCACTGCTGCTCAGTGAGGGCTGTGGGCTCTGAGCCCCGCTTTGAGCCCTGGCACTGCTGGTGCCGGGTCTGTGGTGCTGCCGGGCCCGTGGGAGAGCAGGAAGGTGCAGCAGCAGAGCAGTGCCAGGCGCTGTGCCCCGAGAAGTCCCCGTGTGTGCCCCGGAGTGTTGTCTGTGGTATCGCTTCCCCAAAGCTATTTCTGACACCGGGAGGTTCTCACTACCCAGCCTGAACTTGTCTTGTTTCGTGTCTGGTGGGGCCTGAGCACCAATTCCGCGGTGTGACGGTGAGTCCTGTGAGGGTCCTGCTCGTCCTCGCTCCAAGGAGATTTTGGGGCAGGAGCAGTGGCTGGACTGGTGGTCACATACATGGTGCCAAGTGCCTTCTGCAGCCTCAGGAAGCTTTTGGCTGTCATCTCATGATGTCCAAAGGACCAGGCCCTCCCAAGTGGGGGGTTGGCTGGAGGGTCTGGCTGCGCTGGGATTTGTGGGGGGCTGTCCCCGGCACTGCGGCACCAGGGAGGGAGTGTGTGAGTGGGAAGGCTGGAAGGGGGAGCAGCTCATTGCTGTTCCTCCTAATTGCTCTCCCACTTCTGTACTCGAGTGAGCGAGGAGCTGTCTTGAGCTGTGTCCCTGGGGACGCTGCCTGGTTCTGTCATCCCCGGCAGCTGCACCGGCACCCTCCCCGCAGTGGGGCCCTTTAAAAGGAATCCTTCTCTGTTTTGACTCGGTCCGTCTTTCCCTTGACGTGAGAATGATCCATCTGCCTCTTGATATGGTGGAGGATGCAAGGGCTGTGGTGAAACCTCCTGAGCGGGGGCGAGAGCGCTTGGGACGGTTCCCATGGGCGCTGCGGAGCCGCGGGAAGGTGTGGGAGCAGGGCTCAATCCCCAGCCTTTGCCTAAAGAATTCCTTGCTCCAGACTTGTTACTAGAAGCTGATAATAAAATTTGTAGGAGGTTTTTTCTGATGGAAAGTGTGGGGGAGTGCAGGAGGAGCTCCCCTGATCCGCTCAACATGGTCTGGGATTGTGTAAAGCAACAGCCCCGAGGCCGGGCTTTGAGGTGGGTGCCCGGATTTCATGGAGATGGTGGTTCGGGGATTTCCTGTAGTGAAGCTGCGTGTCAGTGTGTGATCCCAGGCAGGCTCTGCTGGTGCTGAGGCTTGTCAGATGCCAGAGATGGACAGGGTGAGCCAGGGCTTCCCCTGGGCACAATGGAGCCAGGGCTGTCCCTCAGCACGTCGTGCTGCTGAAGGAACTGTTCTCTGGAGGCTGTGCCAAGGTTACTGTGGTGCTGCTGCCTGCAGGGGTGGGCTGGTGCCTTCCAAACCAGCATCGCTAACCAGCCTGGAGCTCTGAAATTCTGCTGCTTCTCCCCTGCCCGGTGTGCTGGGCTGGCTGGCACTTCCCTGCTTCTGTAGGAGCCTGGAGTCCAGGATCTGCTAATACTGGTCTTCGCAGCCAGGTTTCAGTGGCCCTGTTGGCAGCTGAAGGTGGATGCTGAGGTGTTGTTCTCCCCAGGCCCCTTTGCAGAGCTCAGCAGAACTGTGTTCCTGTGTCTTTGCAGTCAGATGTGCCCAATGACACCAACTCTGGATGTTTCTCAACGAGCTCTATCCATGATTGTGTGGAAAGCATTTGCAAGGAGCAGGAGTGCTGGGGAGGGGAAAGCTACCAAGTAATGGAATGGTTTGGGTTGGAAGGCACCTTAAAACCCATCCAACCCCCTGCCATGGGCAGGGACACTTCCACTATCCCAGGTTGCTCCAAGCCCCGTCCAGCCTGGCCTTGGACACTTCCAGGGATCCAGGGGCAGCCACAGCTTCTCTGGGCACCCTGTGCCAGGGCCTGCCCACCCTCACAGGGAATAATTGAAAAGGAGCTTTTTCTGCTCCAGGGTTACTCAGCAAATTTCTCCTGAAGTTGACTTCAGGCTGATTCTGCTGAAGATTGATTGTTGGGTTTGTTGTTTTTTTTTTCTGGTTGTTGTATTTGTAGAAATAATGATGTCTAAGCGCTGTCTTACCAGCTGGTCAGGAATTCATTGGAGAGTTGATAATTTCTAAAGGAAATATTTGTACAGCAGTAACTCCCAATTCGTGTGTGCCCACCTGGATGCTTTTTCCCTGGAGGCAATTACTGTTTCAGTGGTGGTTAAACACCTTCTCCTCCCTGCAGATACCACTGGCCCTTCTGTTCTGAGCCATCAGAGCACATCTTTAAAAACCAGCTGGTTTGTGCACTGGAATTCCTGCAGGACCGGGATGTGCTTTACATTGGAGACTTGTACATGGACAGATGGTGATGGAAAAAGGGGGAATGGTTTCAGACTGAGAGGGGAGACTTAGGTTAAATATTAGGAAGAAATCCTTCCCTGTGAGGGTGGGGAGGCCCTGGCACAGGGTGCCCAAAGAAGCTGTGGCTGCCCCTGGATCCCTGGAAGTGTCCAAGGCCAGGCTGGATGGGGCTTGGAGCACCCTGGGATAGTGGAAAGTGTCCCTGCTCATGGCAGGGGGTGGCACTGGATGGGCTTTAAGGTCCCTTCCAAGCCAGGCCATTCTGGGATCTGGTGATTTCTGCTGCCACCCCACGTGCCCCAGCCCCAGGCTGGCTGTGCCAGTGCCATCCAGGGGTTCCCGTGTCCCTGGTGCCGGGTTATGGCAGGCTCTGCACAGCATTCCCATCCCACGGCATTCCCATCCCAACGCGCCAGCGCGGGGCTGCTGTTGCTACGGGAACGGGCGTTCTGGAGTTGGAAACCTCCTTTGATTCCTTCTCCCTGCTCCCTGCTAGTTAAGACACTCAGATGGATTTGAAGTCACAAATACAATAGTTTTTGGGGTGGTGCAGAGAGTTCAAGATTCTTTCCCTAATGAAGGAGCTGCCTGAACTCTCAAGGGGTTGAATGAGATTTTCCCCTCAATACCCACTCAAAAGCCCACTTTACCAGCTCGGGGTGTGTGGGGCTGCTCGTTCTGCCACCTGCGGGGATAATTAAGACCTTTCAGGTTGCCATAGAGAGTATTTTGCCTTCTAATATTGCATCAATTTATATTTGGGATATTTTTCTATAAAATTGCCAGTGCAGAGGCTGCTGTCTTTGTCAGGTGCACCAGTGGCAGGTACAGAAGGGGAGGCCTTAACCAGCCTGTAATTTGCAGGATGCAGGAGATGCTCAACGCTCTTGGTATTTCTTTACATTTAGTTTTTCTAACAAATACCATCCAGAATGTTCCTTCCTCACTGGAGGGACGTCAGCAGCCTGCTGGAGGAGTGATGGGATCTTATGTAGGCCAAATCCTGGAGTTGGAGCAAGCAGCTCCAGAGGAATTGTTCTGCAGTCACATTAGCCCAGCTGAAATTTATCTTGGTCAACTTGGCCCTCTCGAACGGGCACTGCAGAATCAGAACAACGCCATGAGAAGTTGTGTCTGCTCCTGGGAGCTTGCTCACCCTCTCTTGCTTCTGAAAACCCTTTCCTGCTTTCGGTAGTGGCTTGTTTAGGTGGGGATGAGAACCAGGGGTGCGTGCTGAGGCCGCAGCTCCACAGCCCTTCCCGAGCACCCTGCGCTCCCCAGGGCTCCACCACTCACTCCTGCTCCTTTGGGAAACTGCAACGCTGAAAGGAGCAGCAAAAAGCGTTTGTGCTGAGTTAGAACTTCATAGCAAAGAGCTGCTCTGAAATGAGATGTTGATGTTTCCCTTGTATCCCAGGACGGGAACTGGGACAGCAGTCAGGAGCTGGGGCTGGCAGGGAGGAGGGGCTGTGGGTCTGCACACACTCACCGTGGAGAGAAAAAGGTGGGGCAGCATCCAAGCCCTGCTTTAGTCATCCCCTCATCACTCTGGGCATTTCTGGGTGTCGGGTGAGCCTGTAGCTCTCCACAGTTGTAGCCTGTGTGCTGGGGATGCTCTCATGAGGGATCATGGCATGAGAAGAGTTTGCAGGTTGGTGTGAGAGCCCAGAGTGAGCTGGTGAGGGTGGCAATAGCTGCTTCCCGGGCAAAGGCAAAGCCCTGGAGCTGCATCCTTGTCCCTGCAGCTCATAGAGAGGGAACAGGGCAGCTCCAGCAGCTCACAGAGAGGGAACAGGGCAGCTCCAGCATCCAGAGCTGCAGCTCCCGCTCCCTGCTCAGGGCTGCGGAAGGAGCTGTAATTCCATTAACGAGCTGAATATGCTGGGGTAAGCCTTTGCCATCCAAAATAATATGATAATGAAAGAGAATTACAAGGTAATTGTTATTAATGGCCCCCAGGTTGGAAGAGAGCTGATGCAGGCGGGTGTCACATTGGGCCACGGCCCAGCAGCGGTGCCTGGTGAGGGTGGGAGGGGAAGAAGGTCCTAGAGCTGCTGAAGGAGGAAGAATGATGTAAGGCAGGAAAACGTGCAGTCCAGGAGGAGATTCAGCCTTGTAAATGTAGTTTAGTTGAGAACCAGTTTGCTGTGAATTAGCATCCTGGCAGGGTGCAAAACGTGAATTTTTGGGGAGGCACTTTCTGGTGGGTGTTTGATGTTCCAGAGTCTGAAGGGCAGAGGAGAGCTTCCCTCAGGGTGGCTGGCAAGTGAGTTCGAGTCCTGGGCTGAACCTGCTTCCTCTCTTTTAGCTCCGGTCTCCGTAATTCTCGGGATAAGCTGCCTGTGGTGCAGGTAGTGATTTACAGAGGGACCGAATTTATCCCAGCTCAGAGCTGTGTGGGGGCTCAGGAGTCTTTGGCAGAGTTGCCAGGCTGATGGTGTTGGAGATGGGAGCAGCCAGGAGAAGCAGGGGGAAGAGAAGATGAGCCCGAGGTGCTGCCCAGACAGGTTGTGGAGTCTCCCTTCTTGGACACATTCAAAAGCCATCTGGGCATGGTCCTGGGCAGGTGGCCCTGCTTAAGCAGAGGGCTTGGACAAGATGACCTCCAGAAATCCCTTCCAGCCTCAGCCCTTCTGGGATTTTATGGAAAGGGAGCTGGGAGAGGTGGTGGAGCTGTGCTCATGTGCTGCACTCTGGCAAAACTTTGGCGGGGCTTCAGAGAGGCCGAGGAGATCCAGAGTGAGGCACCAGGAGCCTCTGCAGCTCGGGAGGAGCGAGTCCCGGGCCCCGCATCCCTCGGAGCTCCCTCTCCAGGTGCTGGGCAGGCGGGAGGGGACAGCGGGGACCCGGGGCTGGCGGGGTCAGAGCAGCGCTCGGCAGCGAGGAGCCGGCTCTTTCCCCAGCCTCTGCAATGTGTTGTGACTGTTTATGTAAAAATAACAGATCTTTCCAAATATTTATTACTCGATCATGTGCTGAGGAGCGGGTGCCGTGCGCTCAGAAATGGAAAACCGCCCCCGAGCAGCTGCCAATCTGGGCTGAGGCTGGGTCTGGGATGTGGCTGACAGGGAAGGGCAGAAGGCAGCAGCTGGGCGCCGGGAGCGGCGCTGGGGGGACACTGGGGACGGTCAGTGGGGCTCAGGTGTGAGGGACAAGCACCGTGAAGGAGGTTAAAATGAGATCTGGTTGAACGAGCACCTCTTTTCGGGGTTTTCTCATCCCGGACCCCTCAGACACAAGTTTGTGTTGACAAGAACTTATGAGTGGCTTTGTGGGAGCTTTGGAGGCAGCGTGGAGGGGGAGCATCCCCTCAGTGGTGGTGGGGTGCTGGGTTCGTGCCTCCTTGTTCAACCCCAGCAATTCCAGGCAGCCTTTGATCTCCCAGGAACATTATTCTGCCTGCAGGGATATGCACGAGGCTGCTGTGCAGAGCAGTGTTGGGGCCATCTCTGCAGCATTCCCCGGGCTCTGCGGGTGCTGTGAGGCACTGGAGGGTGGCTGAGGTGCCTTAGTGGGGTGATGCTGTGGGGATGCTGCACCGCGATCCCTTCCAAAGGGAAGGGGAAACTCCAGGTGGGGAGATTGCTGGGAACTGGGGTGGAATTTTCGATCCAGTTGCTGCAGCTGATTTTCCTGCCCTGGTGAGGTGGCCTGGCCCTGCAGCATGTCACAGGCAAAGGGTGAGTATCTCTTCTGCTGAAGGTCAGATTTTTATTCCAAAACTCAAACTGGTGGCATGAAAAACTTGGCGTGGAGGAGCCGGCGTGGCCGAGGGTGGGCACACAGCTGGGGGCTGCTGCTCGCTGTGGGAGCTGGAGCTGCAACTTCCAAGGAGTTAGCAGAAGCTTCTGTTCCTTCTCGTCCCAGCTCTGTGACAGCTCCTCAGGGCTCGGCAGAGAGGTTCCTCTCTTCTCACCTGCTTAGCAAAGGGGGCCTGGGAAGAGGCCGGTGTGAACTGCAGACCCTGGCTGGGGACACACAAGCGCACAACTCAGTATTTCTGAAATCTGCCCTATTTTGTTCCTCTAAAGTGCTGCAGAACAGCTGGGAGACATTTCGGGCAAGCTCACAGATTTTTACTGTCCCACTTAGTCTCTTATGTATGGAGCTTTCCCCTTTACTGCTTTATTAAAATAGACTGGATGTAAAGCTGCCTCTGGGCACGATGGCTGGGGCGGGGCGGGTGCTGTGCCAGCTGTGCCAGCACAGAATTGGGATGAAATGTCCCCTCTTGGCTCTGGGTGACACCGGGGCCACTCCGGGTGACACCAGGGCTGGCAGGAGCTCCAGGCGCTGTGTTCCCTGGGCTTTGGGCGAGGGTTCCGGAGCCTGGCGAGCTGGGGATCCGCTAAATCGCTTATCCAAATTTCATTAAAAATGCAAATGGATTCTTTCAGCGGGACAGAGCCGCATTAAAAAGTAGGGCATATCGTAAACATTAATAAAGTTGTATTGGCCAGCAGGGACGTGGACGGGCAAAGTGAGCCAGGAAAGCTCTTTGCAGAGCTCCATGTAAATAAAACGGCTCCTCTCTTTTCTCCTCTCCTCCTCCTCGAGCTGCCAGCCCAGATAATGTTCTCATTTAACTCAGTGGTGTGTAATTGCACAGGACTGTTCCCCACAAACAGCAAACTCAGTCCCTGGGTTGATGGAGTGTTTTAGGACAGCAGAAGACAAACGCTTCAGCCACTTTGTTAAAACAAAATTCACCTAAATGATAATTTCTTTTAAAATAAGGTAAAACATGAAGCAGGTTTGATTTCCTCCTCCCCAGCAGAGTGTTTTAAAACACTTCCCTTAATGTGATCCTGTAGGTAGTGTCTGATTTCACCTTCTCCACTGACCTTGGCTGAGGGCTGGTGCTCCTCTGTCCCAGCTCTCCATGGCCATCACCTTGAGCAGGTTCCTGAGCTCGTCCCACGCGCTGCTGCATCCCAGAGCTTCCCTGGGGGAAGCCGGGGGCAGGGACAGACAGATCCCTGGGACAGAGCTGCCCACTCCTCCCGTAGCAAGGTGACTCCTCCAGCTCTGCGCTGCCTGTCTGGCAGCATCAATAAAACCCTGTTCTAAACAGCTCTGGCTGGAGCGAGGAGGGAGCAGACACAGTAAATCTGCATGTTGGAAATGTTATTTTAATATCTTATCCGTGGAGCATCAAACACGGTGCCAAGTACACGAGCATCTTGCCAGCTGCAGCCCTTTGAATGTCTTCAAGGCAGAGATGTTGCTGTGCAATAACACCCGGCGCTCCAGCCTGGCGGGAGATAATGGCCTGTTTTCCAGGGAGGAAAACCAAGCAGACCCCGTGTAATCCGCTCCCCTTCCTGCGGCTGTGGGGGCTGGAGCGTGGGAGCGCTCGTCTTGTGAGGGTCAGTGCCGAGGGGTTCTGCTGTTTGTGGTGCTGCTGGCAAACCTCTCCCGGGAAGTGAGCATTCCTCTCCTGGCTGGGGCCCAGGAGAGCAGCAAGCATCCTCCCTCCCTCTTTTCCTCCCTCCTTCCCTCCCTTCTGCGTGCCCCAGCAAGGTGCCAGGTGATCCCAAAGCCCCACGAGGTCCAGCCAGGCTGGGCTGGCAGTCAGGGTGAGCCCTGTGCCAGGCCCTGCTGCCCTGGCATGGCCAGGGTCTGCCTCACCGGTAGGACGAGCATAAGCCAAGCCACAGAAAGCCAAACCCTCATCAGGAGCTGGGAATGAGCATCCTCTGGGTGGCCCGAGGCTTTCTGTCCCAGCACCATGTGCTGCTGCTGGAGCTGCCCTGCTCCAGCCCTCCCTTCACGGAGCTGTTTGCTGCAGAGGAAGCAGCAGCATTTCTTATCTTGGCAACTCCCTCTGTCCCAAGAGTTCAGGGCTGAGCAGGGTTGAAATAAGGTGGAAGGCAGGTTATGGATGCTCCAGTCATGACTGGAGTGCTCCATCACCCAGCCCCTGCTCCCCACAGCCCCTGTGCAGGGGCTGTATTTTGGGGAGGTCTGACAGCAGGGATGGGCTGGGTTGTTCCTGGAACGAAACTGGGGGGGGTTGCAGCTCTGTGCCCAGCTCTGTCCGTGCCTGATTTATGCCTGAACTGGGCAGAGCACTGTCTGTGGGGGTGCTGGTGTGTCCCCCTGAGAGCTCCTGGTGCCCTGAGCTCAGCCTCGCTGTCGCCAGGATCCCTGCGGGCATCCATCCATCTTCTCCTTGGACTTTGGCTCTGCCCAGGCTGCCCTTGATCCCCAGCACTGCTGTCTGTTCTCGTGCGAAAAGGCCCGTGTTTGATAAATGGTTTTTTCCTTGACTGGAAGTTTTCCAAATCATTGAGATTTTTTTGTCATGTGTTTTTGCCTGCTCTCCTCACCAGCTCTCGTCTTGTCTTCTGGTGGGAGGCAGCGCTCCAAGGCTTTCCGAGGGATCGGCTGTCCCAGGACAAATCCCGTGGGAGTTTCTTCACAACACAAACTAGGACTGGAGCACTGCAGGAGGAGGGAGAGGAAGGAGCAGTGGGGAGAGGCTGTGACTTCAGCAAGGGTTGGGATGCTCTCATTTCCCAATTTTATGGGGAAATTAGGGGAGTGTGTGAAATATTTTCCAGTGTGGTGCTTCTGGGAGGATTTCACCTGAGGGATGAAGAGCTGGCTGGAGGCTGGCTGGGAAGGGGGTCTTGAAGGTGCCTGGTAATCCCCGGGGTCCCTCCCCTCGCTCCTTTTCCCTGACACTTCGGCACAAGTGCTGGAGGGTCAGCCCTGAGTGGTGGGGTTAACAGAGCACCTGGCACAGGCAACGTGTTTCCAAAATAGCAAATTGTCCCTGAAAACTGTGCCAGGGCTGCTGGCCTGTCCCCTGGCATGTCCTGTGTAGGCTGCAGCTCGGGAGCCTTCGGCAGAGCCGTTCCCGGGGAGCCTCAGCCACGGCGTCCCCTACCCCGGCGCGTCCTTCCCTCTTAACATCCAGTTTGTTACGCAAAGCCGGAGCTGTTGGCTGCCTCAGGGAGCTGGGGCTTGTCCTGCTCCTGCAAGCACTGCCTGGTGCCACCTCTGCTCCACACTGTGCCCTCGGGGCTGATGGCTCTGGGACGGCGCTGGCAGAGGGGCCCCGGGGTGCAGGAGTGCACAGGGGATGCTGCTCGGGGGCTGGATCCTGCCAGGTGCATCACCAGGACAAATCTGTGACCGACCTGGCTGCTCTTGGTTTGAACAGGATTTGGAAAACCAGGAACAATTTGTTCCTAAGGGACGTCCCCTGAACAGTTCCCCATCAGGGTCTGTGCCTCTGCTCTCCATGCGATCAGGCGTGTCCGGTCAGGCTGCGGCAGCCAAGCTCTGTCCTTTGCTCGGCCGCAGACCTGGTGTGTGCTCGGGACAAATCCTGGCTCCAGACAAACATCCTCTGGCTGTGCGACACGGCCCCGTCTGCCACAGGAGCCCCTGGCCGTGGCTGTGCTGTTGTGCTTGCTGATAGCCTGACCCACTGCCCACCCCAGCGTGCCCCACAGAGGGGCTGCGGGTGGGAGGAGGCTCTCCAGCGTTCTCTCCCTTTGCCCTGGGCTGCGGCTGCTTCCCTGGGCACCGCCTGGCTCCTGGTGCTGCCTGAGGGGTGTTTGTTTGGAGAGTCTGTGCTGGGGGGTGAGAGCTGCTGGTGGTTTTTTGGGGAGGTCCTTTGGTGAGAGCTGGTGACGGAAACATCCCTCCCCTGCCTGCGGCAGCCCGGGGTGTTTGATCCTCCCCCAGTGGTAGCGGGGAGCTCTTTAAAGCAGAGACTGCGAGGACCGAATAACGCTTGATTTTATTTTTCACCTATTTTAAAACAGCCTTAATGCTCATGGAACAGCTCCTGGCTGACTCTGTGGCTCACGGGGTGGCTGCTGGGCGCTCAGCCCCCCAGGCTGGGTGCTGTGGGAGGGTGCAGAGCGTGGGGGGCCGGGGTGGAGCGTGGGGACTGTGAGTCAGCACTGCCCGAGCAGATGGAGCTGCTGTGATAACGCTGCCGGGGCCGGGCGAGCAGAGCTGGGCTGTGCTGGGGGGTACTGGGAGATGCTGGGGGGTACTGGGAGATGCTGGGCTGTGCTGGGGGGTACTGGGAGATGCTGGGCTGTGCTGGGAGATGCTGGGCTGTGCTGGGGGGTGCAGGCTCCAGCCCCCGCGGCCCCTCTGAACCCCCCTCAGCTGCAGAGGTCTGGGGACACGCTGCTCTTACGGAGAGGCCTGGGAGAATCCAAACCCGAGGGAACCCCTGCCCTGTGCCAGAGCAGTGGTGCTGAGCCTGTGTCGTGCAGCAGGAGGAAGGGGTTGAAATAACAAGTCCAGTCGGCCGCTGTCCTGTGCTGGAGGCAGGGGGGGCAGCTTCAGCAGCCCCAGCTCCCTGGGGTGTTTTCTGGCTTCCCACCATGCAGGAGCAGGAAATAACGCTGGGTAATGTTTGTCTGGATAAGTTTACAGAATCCCAGAGTGGTTTGGGCTAGGAGGGACCTTAAAGCCCATCCAGTCCCACCCCCTGCCATGGGCAGGGACACTTCCACTATCCCGGGGTGCTCCAAGCCTCGTCCAGCCTGGCCTTGGACACTGCCAGGGATGGGGCAGCCACAGCTTCTCTGGGCACTCTGTTGGTTGCGGGGCTCCTGTGTGTTGACGAGGTGGAAGTGGAGGTGCTGAAGGACACCCTGTGCTGGGCTCCAGCCCTCCAGTGGCCACTGGTGCCCAGCAGCATCCTGGTGACTGCCCAGCTGGGACAGAACCTGGTGTGCAGCAGGAGAGAGAGGCCAGAGGTGGACAGAAAAGTGTCTTGAGGTTGTCTGACCGCTCCATTTGCTCGGTGGTGTGGACAGGAGGTGTGTTATGGCAGGAGCTGCTTGTGCCTGGGCTTAAAGTGCTGCCAGGGCAAGTTTGGATTGGGAGGGATCTTTCAAACCATCTGGTTCAAGTTCATGCCATGTTCCTGTGCCTGGTCACCAGGGAAATGCTGTGCTTGTGGTGTGGCTGCAGAGGGGACACGGTCAGTGGTTGGTTTTGGAAACCCAGGGCTGTGCACAACAACACAATTGCGACACTGAATAAATCCTCTGTAGGCAGCTTCACCTTACCAGGGCCCTGGCTAATTGATGCTTTCATTTGTAGTTAAATTGAGCTGTTCACGTTCCTGGGTGTTCAAGAAACCCTTCAACATCGCTCAGTGTACGGAGAACAAACCCTCCTAAGATGCTGCCAGCTCAAAATAAGCCTGAGGCAGCAGCAGGGAAGTCATTACTCTTCGTATCGGACACAAAAAAAAAAGTGTTTCTGTTGTATTCATGATTATTTTTGTTTTCTGCACTTCCTGGAAAGCACAGGGACCATGCAGTGTTCTGGGTTTTTTTTAGAAATGCAGAGGGGAGCACGATTACAGCCTGTGCTCTCTAGTAGTGTATAAATGGCTCCCAGCCCTCGCTGAGCAGTGACTCTGCGTTCATGGTCTGCTCTTGATGGTGTCTTGTTCAAAGAGCTTAAATTGTTCACATTTGTGGGGCTGGTGTTGGACTCCAACTTTTGGCTCACTGGTCACAAGCTTCTGGAGGGAAGGTGAGGGCTCTGGAAGGGAAAGAACCCTTTGGAAGGGCTCCGTAATTCCTTCACTTCAGCGAGGTGTCCCTGTCCCCAGGCTGGAGCCACCTCTGTGGTTGTTCACTCTGGCTCTGGCCACCACTGGGGCGTTTGTGGCACCAGCGCTGGGAGAGCTGGGTGGGCACCAGCTGCAGGCAGAGATGGAACTGGGACCTTTTGAGTGCTGAAAGACTCTTCACCAACCTGATGTCCCTGAGCCTCCTCGCCTGCTGGGAGGTGAAGGCAGTGTTCTCTGGGCAGTGCCAATTGGTCTCTGCTTTTGGAAATAAGGCAGTGCTCAGAATATTAAAAATTAGGGGGGAAGGGGAGGGATGCGAGGAAGAAAATGGGAGTGAAGTTCCCCTCTCTGTCTTGGAGATAAGCTACAAAATCCAGCTTTAACTGAGTTACATTATTAGCACTTTGGGGACTGGGTTTTTATCTGCCTTGAACAGGATTAATACGCTGTGACAAAAAGGAATGGCTTCAAAGCAGGCGAGCAGGCATCTTCTGGGGCTCGGAGCTGCAAGAGCCAAAGCTGGGCTGGTGGTGGGTTATCTGTGCTGGGACTGCCCTCTCCTAATGCCTGACCTCTCCTCTGGGCAGCACTGATCCTGCCGGGATACCTTTCCATATTTCTCCCTCCTCCCAAGAGTCTGACCCGGAGTTTCAATTACAATATTAAATTACCAGGTCACCAGAGTCAAAGTAGGCTGCCAAGTTTTTAATGATCTTCTCTTTCTTCTCGTGTGGAGTTTTTTTTTTTCCGAGCCTCCTTTCCATCTCTGCACTTTTAATTGAGACCATCTGTAATTTAACACATCGCCACAGTGCGCGGCGAGTTGTGTAACTGGTGCAGGGTTTTAGGAGGACTCGGTGCTCATCCTCAGGGACTGCAGCAGCTTTCCACTGTCTTCCAGTGCCTTCGTAAGAAATCCAGAACTAATTGCCAAGACTGTTTAATCTGCTCCCTCGGGGCTTTGATTAATCACAGAGTACTTATTTTTCATCTCTCGCTGGTGGAGATGCTGAGGGTGTCGTTGGGGGGCTGGGGCTGGTCCTCAAGCTGGTGTGTGGGTGTTTGTGACTGGAGCTGGCTGCAGCCACCAGGGATGTCCTCAGAGATGTCCCCAGGGACCCAGGCCCCAGCCCCTTGCAAAGGCACTGGGCTCAGAGGGGGCTGCAGAGTGTCCTTGACACTGTCCCCATTTGTCTAAGGTACACACCGAGGCTGTCCATCAATTCTGCATCTCAGAAGCTTCTCCGCTGCCTGACCTTGGCCAGCACCTGGCTGTTCCTCCTCCAATGCCTGTGAACCCCAAATCATCAGTGTCCCTGCTTGCCTTGACCGTGGTGGCCCCAGGTCTGGGGCTGTCCCCTCCAGCCCAGCGTGTCCTTCTCACCGTGCCAACCTTCCCTCCACGTGGGATCACAGGGCTCATAATCCAGGCTTTTAAGAAACAAGTTAGAGGGGATTGTTAACGTGGAAAGAACCAAATTCCAACTTGAAAAATTACCTGTTATTGTTGCTGCAGAGTGTGACCTGGCTGTAATTAAGGACTGGGGGAAGCACGTTCCCCTCCCGTTGCTGCAGGGCTCCTGTTGGGGCGGGAGCGTGGGAGCGCTCGGCTGGAGCTTCCCTGCCCCGTGCGTGGGTCTGTGCAGGGACAAAGGTGCCTGCAGGGGAACAGAGCCCGCTTCCTTTCCCTGGCTTTGAGCTTTCCCGCTGGCCCTGGCTGTGTCCTGGGGGCAGCAGGATTTGGGGAGTGGGAGAGTGGGGCATCGTGGTGTTCACATGCCCTGGATCACCCCCCATGATGCAAAGAGCCCCTCTGAGGCTTCTCCAGGAGCTGCTGTTGGTCTCTCCATAGCTTGTTTTGTGGTGGGACTTGGCCGTGCACCTGCATGGTCTGGGGACAGGCCCAGGGCAGGGGAAGAGCTGTTCCCCCAGGGTGTCTTTGGATGTTGGGATGCTCTGCCCGCTGCTCCCAAGCAGCTTTTTTGACCCAAGCAACTTGGAGAGGAAGCAGGAGCTGGACTTCTGCCGTGTCCTGGGTGGAGGGACTCATCCTCTGCCACATCCGAATGTGGCACAGGTTCCTGTGCCAGCAAGAGCCACAAAATCTGGGCCAGCTGCGTCACTTGTGCTGCTTCCTGGAGCAGCCCCTCTGCCCGGGCAGCCCTGTCCTAGAGCCTGGACGTGGCTCTAGGTGTTGCTCTGGCACATGCGGTGATAGAATGAAGATCTCTGCCTGATCCAAGCTCTGCTGCTGTCATCGTCCCCATCCCCACCCACTCCTCTTCCACTGCCGGGGATGATTGATGCTCCTCATCCCGCCTGGCTCCAGCACATTCATTGTCATGCAGGGGATGTTGTCAATTCATTATGGTATTTCATGGAAAACTGCAGGCGGTTTTGGGTGTTTTGTTCATGAAGTCCTTCTAAAAGCACGTGGCTGGGCTGAAAATACTCAACCCCTTTCAATGAAGAAAGAGGAATGTTAAAGATGTCCCTTTCAGAAGCATAGGCAGAGCAGCCTCCCTCCCCCTCCTCCCCAGCTGCTGGGGCTGGTTCTGCTGTTGGACACTGTGGGCACTGGATTCACAGGAGTTTTGCTGACAAGGTCTTACCCAAGAAGCTGCAGCTGCCAGTTGTACCCAGCTCTGATAGCAGAGTGCTGCTGCAGCTTGGTGTTGGATGGTGGCATTCCCTGGAAGCTGGGTTGGGACTGCAGGAGGGGAGGCCTTCCAGATGCACGGGGAGCACCAAGGCTCCCGTTTCCCTGTCTGCAAAGCTCCATTTGCTTTGTATTCTTTCCGTTTTCCTAAGCCCCCGAATCTCGCAGGGAAGCAGGAGCTCGGGAGCACCACTCACACTGGATGGAGACGCAGCCTGCTGCTCCCCAGGGCCGTGCTGGGGGCTCTGAACCCCAAGTGCCTTTCAGGGGGTGGCACTGCAGCATGAGAAGAAATCAGCTGCTCAAGTGATGCCCTGGGAGAGCTGTGGATGCTGCTGGGACTGTCCGGGGGCTGTGCTGGGGTCAGAGCCCGCAGGGGGATATGGGGACAACTGAGTGTGCTTTGAGCTGCCACTCTGCCAGCACATCCTGCCCCTCCCGAGGGCCTGGGGGTGTCCCCACTGGGGGTCAGGGCACAGCCCTGTTGGCCCCTGAGCTGGTTCTTCCTGTCACAGCCGTGGCAGCCGCTCGGTCCCCGCGCCGGCCAAGGCCACACAGGGCTGAATTATTCAGCCTGAAAGTGAATCTCTGTTACAGCTCAGGATGGCAGAAATGCTGATGAAGTATTTAAATTCTGAGCCGATTTTCTCAGAGCCGGGACAGGCTCTCTAATGTAAAATTAATGTCTTTGTGTCTCTGGAAATAGCTCCGGTCCCATGTGGGGGCATGGGGCAGCGGGTGCAGGCTGGGGAGACGAGGCCCTTCTGCAGCATCCTGGGGCTCTTGCTCAAGAGTTGAAGTTGCCCCTCTTCCCCTCCCAAAGAGCAAACAGGCAGAAGAGCGAGGGATCAGTTTTCCTGGAGAACTGGGAGTTTTCCCTGTAGTCAATGGGACACGTGAGCAAAAAGCCTGGGCCGGGGTTTTTGGGCAGATGAGGAGCCTAAATAAACAAGGATATTTCAGTCTTCCCTTTTCCTAACAGGGATTTGCACAGAACAGGATTCCTGCTCTTCAGCCATGGAATTCCCATCACTGAGCTCCTCACTGGAAAGGCCTTGGGGGGACCGGGAGGAGCTGGAACATCCTTCTCTCCCTTCAAAATGGGATATGGTACTGGCTAAGGGACTTGGGGAGGCCCTGATCCCACACGTGTTTGTGTCCATGCTCCATCAGTCTCCAGAAGCCCGCCTGGGGTGGGGAGTGCTGGGCCTGTTGTGTAGGGTCTCGTGTGGTCCCTGCCCCAGGCACTGCTGCCAGAATCTCCCAGGGAGCAGAAGGGACAGTGCCAATTGCTTTTGTGATGGCTGGAAGATTGTATCATTTAAAAAAGATACATCCTGCTGCTTTTGCTTCAGAAACCCCAGGAAATGCAGTTCTTTCTTCCTGGAACTCGATGACACCTCTCTCGGCACTGGTTTGCCAGGCTAGGCCCCCTTGGGGCTGTGACGGAGGTTTCTGTGTCCCACTGGTGCGGGATTAACTGGGCTGGGGAAGAATCACTGCCTGGGATTGAAATCTTTGTAGCTGTTCAGGCAATCAGAGCCATCTAAAGAAACGAGCTGGGGAGACCTCACAGAAGAGGAGCCTCGTGTACTCTTCATTTTCCCCCCTTTCCTAAAGGAGAATGTCTCTCCTTTTCTTTCCTGTGAAAAACTCAAACCAGGCAGAAATGCCTTTTTACCCTCCTTACCCCCGCACCCACTTTCATCCTTCACCTGAAATCAGTGGCCTCTCCTCCTCTCCTGGTTCCCAGTGGCCTCTGTCCTCTCCCTTAACCTCCCTGCTCATCCCAATGCCGGGATGCCGCTGTACTGGGGCCGTGTGCCCAGTGGGGCAAATCAGCAAAATTCCAGTGTCTTCCAGGGGAGAGAAGTTTCTCCTCGCTCCTTGGGTTGGCTGTGCTGTGGTGGAGCAGACACAGACCCAGGGAGGGAGGCCAGGGCCCTTGGTGTCCCTCCCTGTGTCCTGCAGCCAAGAGCACCCAGTGCATGAGCCCAGACCTGCGGTAGCCCCCCGACATCCCCATCCCTGGAGCTGTTCCCCGTGCTGTCCAAAAATCCCTGTGGATCACAGTTGTTTTTACTGTGTCTCTCTGGAGCTGACACTGGGAAAACCGCTGAAGTCTGAGGAGCTGAAGATTGTTGTGCTGTAAGAACCCCAGAAAGCTCTTAACCAAAGCTGGGGATTAAATCCAAAGAGCGCAAATTTTAGCTCAGCTTCTCTCTCTGTGTGCTCTAAGTGATTAAAAGCTGTAAAGCGCTGTCAGAAATTCAGGACTTCCCCTCCTGGAGCCCTTCTTTCCCCTTATTTTGTGATTACTATGCTTCACCGCCTCTGTTTGATGTCGTGAGTCTGATTTTTTACCATGGAATGGAAAGTCATGGGCAGCTCTGGCTGGGGCGCCTTTCGGTCCCTCACCGGGGCCGGGCCGGTGCCTCTGCCAGGGGTTTGCCCAGCGTAGGTGGAGCAGCACAAAGCTCCTTTAAAAAGTCCTTTATTTGGTGTTATTCTGTTTTCTTCAGTTTGGCTAATCTGAATTCCAAGCTGTTTCCTAAAGCTGTTGTTCGTTGGGAAGTGGAGACGTTATCCAAATGAGAATATCCACAGGTTGGAAGGGAGCAGCTACACACTGAGATATGCTTGAAATAATCTTTGAGCTTCCCTGATACTGGAGCCATCTGCCAAAGCTCAGCTCTGTCAGCTCCCTGGGGATGGCTGAACTCCTCCCTGGCTTTGATTTTTAGATGAATCTTGCTTGAACCTTCTTCTGTCTCTGTTAACTCTCCATCTGTCTCCCTTACTTGACATGCTGTATCCAAGACTCTTCCTGGTGCTTCCAGACCTCTCCCTGGCCTGATGGAGGGGAACAAAGGCTTCTCTTCAGTGGGAATGTGTGTTCTGGGAAGGGGTGGACTCAGGAGGCATCAGGGGTGACGTCCCTGAATTATTCATTTCGTGAAGGACTCGGGAAAATTCATTATTCCCTTCTTCAGAACATTGGGACAAGGAGTTCATGCAATGAAATTAGAGCAACAAATGGAGATCAAGTGGAAGGCAGGGCTGCTCCGTGGGCTGCCAGGCAGGGTTCATTCTTGCAGGAAGCCGTTTGTCACGGTGCTGGGCTCTGCGGAGGGCTGGATACCTTCCTGCAGCTAAGGACGTTCCGTGTGGGAGATGGGGCTAATCCGATCCCGTGTGCCAGGCTGGGAGCGAGCAGGGGCACAAGAGCATTTGTCACCCCGAGCCAGCCTTGCTCCTCCATGTACTGGGGGTGCCACGGGTTTGTGCTCTCCCTTGGCTCTCCAGGATCGGCTCAGCAGTCTCAGGAGTTTGCCAATAAAACACTGACCCGAGCCTTTCCTGGGTTCTCATATTCCTGGGAATACGTGTGTGTGTGTCGGGCGGGCTCCCAGGGTAGCCCAATGCCAGTGTAAGGAGCTTAAAGCTTTGATAAAGGGCTTTTCCTGGGCAGAAACCCTGGCCTAGGAAGGATTTTGTATTCTGAGAGCAAATCTTTGGGCATTGTTGTATCTTTGGGCAAAGTGCCCGAGTGTGTGAGGGGAGAGGGAGCATGTGAGGTGAGAGATGGCAGGGAAACGCTTCAGAGCTTGTTCACATGGTGTAAACAGGAGAGGAGGGAATATCCTGCAGGATCAAGGAGCATGTGCAGGGCTGGGCTGGGAATGCTGCTCCCGGGATCAGCAGCTGTCGGAGCCGCTGCCGAGGACTCGCCGCAGCTTCTGCTGCTGCAGGAATTTGCAGCATCGTTCCAAACCATACAGGCAGCCAACTGCTCCCAGCCCCACGCTGCTGCTTAAAGCTGGAATCCTGCAGCCTGTCCCGCTGCCTCCCCGGCACACCCTGAACCTTCAGCAGCTGGAGCAGGGGATGCTCTGCTGAGCTGCCCCACGGGTCCCTTCCCCAGGACAACCCTTCCCATGCTGGAGCTGCAGCCAGATGCGTGCTCTGCAACCTTCAAACGCCTGGAACACATTTTGATGTGGTTTTTCTGATTGGCAGCTTCTGGAATCAGTAGGGAATCAGCAGGGAAACTGCTTTATGGTTTTTCTGGAGGGTTTTTGAGCAGTGGTTTAAGCCAAGACGCCTTTCTATGTGTGTGTGTGTATATATATATTTAAGCAATACTGTGTTAGCATTTTCTAGCATTTTCTCTCTTTTCATCCTCCACAGTAAGACTGCTTCCTAGGGTTTGAGAATGCCCTGTTGCTGTTGTGGTTTCTTAGCTCTCAAACCCAACCGTCCAGGAGATCTTTCTTCCCAGGACTGTGTCAGGATCCCAGGGAACAGAGGTGTGTGGCCTTGCCCAGATGTTTTGGTGCAAATCTTTTCAGACCTGAGACACTGTGCTGGGGCTGCTGTCAAAAATGTTCGTTTCAGCAAATCTCTTAAGGCTGTGGAGACTTGCTGAGCTTGGGGCTCTGTCTCTTGCCTTCCATGGGGTTTGTATCCTTCACTTCTCCCAGGACAGGGATGTCTCCCAAGACGTCTGTAATGGAGCTGGCTCTGAAGGAGAGTTTAGGGCCAGGAAACACTCCTGCATTATGCAGTAAGGAATGGGAAAGGTTAATCTTTCATTCTTGTTGTGTACAAATGACTTGGGATGTTTGTAGCTAACCAGTGGGATTTGATAACTTTATTATCCAAATAATAAGATTTACAAATTAACTGTCTAATTAGCAACCTGGGAAAGCTGCTGCTCATGCTGGGGTTTCTAAACTGACGAAGACATGGGCTTAAACTGCTGAAGTGTGATGACAGCAGGAGGCCACAGCAGTGGAAAGATCTATGCAACCTCCTCACGTCCATTGGGCTGGTCACGTTTAGGAGCTGAGACAGGATTACCGACAGGAGATCCTGCTCCTGATTCATTCTATTGGCCTGTTTTCCTTTTTCATGGATGGAGCATTCACCTAAGCATGCAGGAAGAGTTCCAGTGGATCCTTCCGGGGCTTGTGGAGCTTCCTTTGAAGCAGTGGATGCAAAGCCCCCACCACTGCCGTGGGCAGAGAGCTCTGGTTTGCCTTGGATGTGTAGGGAAGTGTTCTGCTTGCCCATCTTCCAGTGGATTATCCTTACCATAGATTAGAATCACAGAATCCTGAAAAGGTTTGGGTGGAAAGGGACCTTAAAGCCCATCCAGTGCCACCCCTGCCACAGGCAGGGACACCTTCCACTATCCCAGGCTGTTTGAAGCCCTGTCCAACTTGGCCTTGGACACTTCCAGGGATGGCCTTTAAGGTCCCTTCCAACCGAAACCATTCCATGATAAGTTCAGCCCAGTGGGACTCTCGTTTCCTCTGTTGAGCTGGAATGATCTCAGCTCCACTGGGAAGCTCCCACCACAGCCCAGCCTCTGGCAGCAGTGCCCACCCTCCGCCGGCGCCTGTGCTTGGGGTGTCACGGAGCTTACTGAGTTTGTACACACACTTCAGGAGAAATCCCTGCTAATAGAGTTTTAATTTCTTCCTTTCTGCTTCCCAGATGCTTCTGTCTCCATATACAAATGACAGAAATGGTGAGCAATGCTTTCAAGAAAATGTTTGTTTGTTTGACTCAGAAAAGCAAGTGAGAGGTCCTGCGAGGAGAGAGCTCTTGGCAGCTGTTCTGTCTCTAAAACCTTCTGGGTTTGTGTTTTTTTTCACAATGGAAAATGTGAAAAGGAAAATGAATTTACAGCTGGATGTAGCAGGGCACAGAGAGGGGATTGTGAGGTTCGTGGCCAATATCACTTGCCTTTTCCTTGTTCCTTAGGAAAAGTCCCATATTGCTGCAACTGGAACCTGCTCCATTCTTGCACAGCTCAGTTTGCTTCCCGTGCTCCATCTCCAAACCTCAGTCCCTGCTCCTCATCTTCCAGAGGCTTTTATTCAGCATAACAACAGCTCTTGGGAAAAGGGTGTGGTAGATGGGAGAGCCCTGAGGCAGAGCAGAGTGTGGTGCCCAGCCTTCCCTCAGAATCAGGGCTTGTTCCCTTTGCTCCATTCTTGCCTGGGCTCCCTTTGGGCCCCTTGGAGCTGAGGTCTCATCCTGTGGGACGGGGCATGGGGTGGATGCTCGGAGCTGAGCATCCCTGGGGCATGGTGTGGATGCAGAGCGTGGGTGGACCCAGGCCAGAGCTGGCATGCAGGAGGTGACAGAGGTGACATGGGCTGCGAGGTGGTGCCTCTGTTCCCCAGACCTGGGGAGCCCCAGTGGTGCTGCCACCTCCAGCTGCAGGGTCAGAGGGGCTGAAACCCTTGGGGGAGGATCTGGCCCATCAGTTGAAGTTACCTACAGTGACAAATGATTCTTTAAAATCTGTCACCAAAGGTGAGGTGCTTATTTGGCATTTGGGGAGAAAATCAGCCTTGAAATACAGTGCTTTGGCTGCACAAACTGCAGAAACAGTGCTGGCAACTTCAGACTGGCACGTGCCGAAAGGATTTGGTGGTTTAGGGGGTTTAGCTCTGGATACTTCTGCCTGGAAGTCTGGGCAGTGGCATGTCGGGATTGATTTCCCTGTGCCATTCCCAGAAGGGCAACGCTGTCATTGACGTGTGTGAGGGGAGGAAGACGTGCGTGTCTTCTGGTCTGGCAAACGGAGGCTGGGGAGATGCTGAAGAAAAGCAGAGCTGTGGGAGGAAAATTGCCCACCTGTTCCCTTCAGTACAATCTTCCATTTTTGGCCACATGCACTTTTCAGCTCAGATACCCGCGAATGCCAGATTCTCCCTCTTTTTATTCCCGGCGGTGACCTCAGAGCGTGTGCCACGAGTGACAATGAGCTCAGAGGAACAGAAGTGTTCCCAGCCCTCCTCTGACGTTCACTCAGCACTTTGTTCTGCTGAGTTTTACCAAAATGCCTGGTCTGGTTGGGGATGTTCCATAAGGTTTAAAAATCTGCCATAGGTTTGCTTAAAAACCTCCTGGGACTGCTCAGAAATCTGACATAACCGCGGTTTGTTTTGTTAACTCTTGGCTCTCGTGGTGCCGATCCCGTGCCGTGCCCCTGACCCTGTCCCTGTGTTCTCTTTGCAGTTTGCTGCTTTGTGGTGCACAAGCGGTGCCATGAGTTCGTCACCTTCTCCTGCCCCGGTGCCGACAAGGGCCCTGCCTCGGATGTAAGTACGGGTCCTGTGCTGGGCACAGCGGGGCCGGGGGCTCACTGCTCACTCCTCCAGCTTCCTTGGCTGAGGGCACTCCTGGGTTGTTGTTTCACAGGCATGTCTAATTTATGGGATGGTTTAGGTTGGAAAAGCCAGTAAGATCGAGTCTAAGATCATCATTCCCCAGCACTTCCAAGGCCACTGCTACTCCACATCCCTACATGCCACATCCACATGGCTTTTAAATCCCTTCAGGGACAGGGATTCCATAGTTATGGGCACTTTCATAGGTTTCTGGGATACTTAAAACACTCAAACCACCCAATAACTTGTGCTCAGCAGAGCAGAGGGAACATGTGCGGAGGCAGAGATTTCCCTTTGGGGCTGAGCCTGCAGCCTTGCCCCAATGTCCTTCTAGCCCATGTGTCAGAAAACCACCCAAACACTTGCTAGCTAAGTCCCCATCCTTATTTCCCTGAGGATTTTCTTTCCCGGTGGATCCCCTGGCTTGGGGGCAGCGGAGCTGGGCTCCCCAGCCCGGCTCTGCCAGCGCCATTCAGGTCCGTCTGGCAGGTTCTGTGTTTTACCGTGGAAACTGGCTAATTTGGGGAACTGCTGGGAGAGAGGAGCTCGAATTGGGGAAACGACAGAGCACCACAGCTCTCACCCTTAAAAATAGAAGTGGTGGGAGCAGGCGGCGTAACAGGCTGCGGAAGGTGGAGGCTAAACACGCTTTGTCGGCCGCCCTCCCAAAATGGGGCTGTGCCCTGTGACGGGGAGAAAGGGGGTTTGGGGGGATGAGGCTCTCAGGGGGCATCAGCAGTTGGTGAGGTTTGTTCTGGGCCCGGGTTGTGGCTGTTCGCCTCGCCTGAACCGTGGTGTCTGTGCAGCCTCCACAGAGCGGCTGCGGCACTGACGGCCCTTCCTCCACACGGTGCAGCAAACCCAGGAGGAGGTGGCAGGGTGGCACTGCTGTCACCCTCAGGACAGAAGCCCCTGAGGGCTTCGTGTGCCAGGGACAAGCAGGGACTGGCAGTGGAGGCGTGGGCAGGAGCTGCTGCCTGCCTGGAGAGAGGCTTGACTGGGATACTGGGAGGGTCCCTTTCCACCTCCGGTGCCTGTGGCACTACCGGGACCTGTGCAGGGGAGCAGCGGGGTCTGTGTGTGTGGGGTCTGTGTGTGTGCACAGCACCTGTCCCAGTGGCCTGGCCCCGAGCAGGTCACTCGAGGGGATGGAGCTGCAGGAGAGGGAAGTGATGGCTTTGAACTGCTCACCTTCCTGTCTCTGCCTTTCTTCCGGGCGGTTTCACTCCCTGCTGCCGCCGCTGCTGAAACAGGGCAAGGAGAGCTGAGAAGGCACGAAGAAATGAGGGAACAGTGGTGGGGGGGAACCCCTTCCCTGAGGGTCGAGCCTGGCCACCCAGGCAGTGCAGGTGTCCGTGTCCCTCTGTGGGATGTGGCAGAGCTCTGTCCCCGCGTGTGCCGCGCTCCCTCCGTGGAAAGCCGGCGGTGCCGGAGGTTTTCCAGCCCTTTGCTGTGACATGATGTGGCACTGCGAGGTTCCCTCTGGCCGTGTGACTGCAGCTCTGACACTCACACTTTCTCTCTGTTCTCTGTCATCTCAAACACGCACAGACAGTGGCAGCGAGGCCCCCGGCGCGCTGTGACCCGCTTCAGGCCGTGGGAGGTGAATGTCACCCACCCAGATCTATCTGTTTTGATAGGTATTGAGATCCTTGTGCGCGCCGAGATGGAATCTCGCTCATAAGGCTTTAGGTGCAGTGCGAGGGGGAAGGAGCTGGTGGCTGAGCAGAACCCCAGCTCCCACCCCAGCTGGGCGGGTGACGGCGAGGGGACACCGGCCCACGGCTGTGAGGGGCCCCCGGAGCGGCCGGGTGGGTGCCCGGGGAGACAGAAATGCTGAAATCCCTTCACCTTTGCTCGAGGCAGATGAGGCTTGGCAGCGGGGAGCGGGCAGGGCCGGGATCCAGCTGCCTGCCCGTGCTGGCGCTGCCGCAGCCCCGCGCAGCACCTGGAGGGCAGCGGGTGGCTGCGGGTGCCGGGGGACGCTGCGCCTGTCCCCGCAGAGCTTTGGCTGAGGGTGGGCAGGACGTTTTGCCTTCCCTCCCACCAGACCTGCCCGAGCTGTGGCACACGAGGGCAGCGAGGGGCCCTCGGCAGCCAGGTCCCAGCTGGTCTCTGCAGCAGCTCTGGGTGACTGTGGGCAGCCTCTGCCTGGGAAGGGAAGGGTCTAAATAAAATTGTCACAAATTTAACAGACCCCGCTCGATACCAGGGCTGGTGTAAAGGCCTTTGGTCACATTCCCCGTCACTCACTGTTATCCCTGGGGGAGCATCAGCACCGTGGCACAGGCAGCAGACAGGTAACAGCTGCCCAGCACTGTTAATTAATCTTTTAATACATAACTTCTGAAAATGAAGAGGGAGTGCAGTTCTTGGGACTAAAGCAGGGAGAAAACGGCCCTTTTATAGCTTTTTTCTTTTTCTTTTTTTTTTCTCTTTAGCAAAGGCTGCCAGAGCCCCTCTGGTCTGTCCCCTGCCCCTCTGACGTGGGGGTGTCGCTGGGGGATGCAGGCAGGGCAAGCTTCCTTCCTCCTGCACTGTCAGTCTTGCTCTTACAGCAGCATAATTATATCTATAATATATCATATTTATAATTATATAATCATATAATCCTTAAGGAGCTTTGAATCAGGAGAGGAAGAGCTCCTTCAGCACACAGTAATGCCTTGTTGGCTTCAGGGGCTTTGCTTTGAACGATGGAAAGCTGGAGTTTCCCTCTGCTCCACGGTTGCTGATAACCATGGTGTGAATCCAGAGCCACCTGCACTAGTGGCAGATCTGGTGGCATCAGCCTGTGCTGGTTACAGGGATGTGTTTTTGCAGTTGGTGCAGCAAGCTGGGAACTCTTCCACAAATACGAATCTCCAGTGAATCCTGCAGAAAGAAGGAGTTTAATTTATTGCGTGTGTCAAACCTCACAGTGGGTTCATCCTTACAATGAGCCAGTAATGACCAGTGGTTCTGCTGAGCTGGAGAGGGAAGGGAGCTGTGCGGGGAGCTCAGCAGTGCAGGGGTGCTGCAGCCTGGGCTGGGGCCTTGATGCCAGCTGGGGTCCCAGAGCTGCTCTTCCCTGTGGCCTAGACCTGGAGCCCAGGGAAAAAATGTGTTGAAAGAAAAATATCTTCTGACTTTGCTCCTTGATCTCTGTGTCTTCATAGCTCTGGAGAATTGGGGAGAAAACCAGTTTGCATCTGTACAGTGCTTATGGTCTATCTGAATGCTTACGTTTTAACAACTGGGTAATTCTACTCACTGAGCAAAAACTCTTCAGTGGGAAGTTCAGGGTGTGCTGAAGTGCTGTAGGGGGTGGAGGTTGGTGCATGCAGAGAGAACCCGGGGGGAGCTGGTGTTTCACGCTTGGGGAGCAGAGCAGAATCCCTGGAGACCAGTGAAATGTCAGAGTTTCTGTCACTGTTGAGTGCTCCCACTTTGGGGTGTTTCTGTTTGATCTGGTTGTGTTTGAACCTCCTTGAGGAAAGCAAGAGTGTGGCTGTGTGTTTAACCTTGCCAAGCCTGCCGAGCACGAGGCTTCCATCTGGGAGAGAGGACT
The DNA here is from genome assembly GCA_013397725.1 of Rhagologus leucostigma. Taxonomy (NCBI): domain Eukaryota; kingdom Metazoa; phylum Chordata; class Aves; order Passeriformes; genus Rhagologus; species Rhagologus leucostigma. Next base: position 1,485,909 of record VZTD01001486.1, on the reverse strand, counting down.
AATTACACATGATAGTGTCTCCAAGCAGGAAAAAATGAAAGATTAATTGCTTCTTGCAGCAGGGAATGAAGCTGTAGCTGGAACCGCTGGTGCTGCAGACATGGAGCTGTGTTTGTGCTACCCTGGTCTGCAGGCACGGCAGGACTTTGGTTCCACACTGATATCCTGTCTGCCTGGGGTCTGTCTCAGCATTCCCGAAGGGAGAACCAGTGAGGTGCTCCGGAGGGGTTGGCACTCCAAACCCCCCCTCCCTGTCCAGTTCTGCTGTTCCTCATTCCCAGCTCTGGCACTCCTGGCTCTCCTGTTGGCAGGAGGCAAAGCTGGCATGACCGCTGGGCTGGAGTGTGTGACCCACAACGAGTGTCTGTCTGACCCACAGCCAGTGTCTGTCTGACCCACAGCAAGGTCTCCAGGACCCAGAGTCAGCCTGTGTAATGTATTCCAGTTGGCAAACCTAATTATAGCTGGAGCTATTAGTAGAATGCATGATTATTTAAATTGTAGACAAAATAATCATTAAAGTGACCTTCTTTGCATGATCCTGTTAAAGGTCATCTAATCAGGATGTGTTAATAAATATCAGAGTTGCTCTGGGAAGGTAACGGGCCAGTGTAGCTACATTTCAATTTTGCATGTAATTTGTCCCCATTTGTGGCTTGGGGAGAGGATTTCAGGAGGAATTTCAGGAAGGATTTCTTCATGGAAAGGGCTCCATGCTGTGCCCCCAGGCCTCCTCTCGCCCAGGTGCTACCCCCGAGCACAGGACCCCGATCCTTCCTCACGCTCCCGTTCTTCTTGGCTGCCCTGGCTGGTGCTTTGGCAAATCTTTGCAACCTTCCTGCAACTTGCTGCTTTCTGTTGTCCTGCTAATTAACTTCTCCAGCTCTCATGCTGTGCCATCTGCCCCTGGAGTGAGGGCACCTGCTCGCTGCTCCGCCGGCAGCCGGTGACAGTTCCCGTGGGATGAAGATGTCTCTGCCTTGCTCCCTCCCAGCACCTTCTGGTGCTTCCCCAGCCCCGCCGGAGCCCGGCTCTTTCTCCTGCCAGGCTGCCATGGCTTCAGCCCTCTGATTGAGAAGCTCTCCTCTCATTGTCTCGGGGGTGGGAGGGGGTGTCTGGTGACCCCAGCTCAGATGCAGCCACTGGCTGAAAGAGGGGCTGGAGCGGGTGCTTGGGTCCGTGCCCTTCCCGTGGCTCTGCAGTCCCAGGGCTGGGGCTGAGCTGGGTTTGTCCTTCACTAGGAGGGTGATGAGGTGGGTGGTGCAGCCTGTGCCCACCCGGGTGGCACCGGTGGAGGGCCTGCAGGAGGGAGGTGTTTCAGGGGTCTCTGTGCTGTTCCAGCACCTGGAGGCTGCAGGGAAGGTGCCATGGGAGCCCCGCTCTCCTGGAGGTGCAATAAAATGACTCTCAAGGCATGTGTGAGTTACCAAACGTGTCTGAAGGATGTTGAGATGCAAACGCTGCTCTGGGAGAGCAGCTGAGCTTGGCTTTTTTCTGCTGCTCAGAAAAAGAGTGTTTTATTTGGTGTTGGCAGCAGCAGCCAGAGAAGAACAACTGTCATCCATATCCCTCTGCAGCTGTCTGACGAGAGGATGAGATCTTTTGTCAATAAAAATGTATTTACTTGCTGGGAGCTGCCAGGGGCAGGCTGTGTTTGACACGGGAGCAGCCCCGGCGCAGTGCCGGTGCCCGTGGCCGTGTGTGCTGCTGGTCCTTCCCCAGGAGCTGCCTCCTCCTGCTGCCTCCATCCCGCTGCCCGCACGGCCCCTGTGCCCTCGGACCCTGTGCTCTGGGAGCTTGTCTGGGGCTGGAACGCTGTAAACTACAGAAAAACGGTTCTGGTGTCACTCACTGGTGCAGCAGTGTCAAAGTGCCTTTACAGCGTGACGGGCTTGGGCAGGCTGCTGAGGAGTGAGAGTGGCAGGAAAGATGCTGCAGAGTCGTGGAATCACAGACTGGGTTCAGTTGCCAGGGACTTGAAAGGCCACCAAGTTCCAACCCCTGCTTGAGCCCCAAACAGGACCTGTTTTCCTCTTTTGTGTAACCTCCTCTAAGCGCTGTCTGTGTGATTTATTGTGGCTCTTCTCATTGACACAAAGACCCATCACTCTGGCTCCCTTCTTCCTGAACTTCCTTGAGTGGTTTTTGCTGGGCTTGGAGCTATTTCTCACCAAGGGTGTTTTCCCAGCCCTGTGCAGGCAGGTGGGGAGATACAGGAGGTGCATGGCCAGGGCAGCAGCTCCCAGGCAGGACTGGTCCCTGTCTCCGGTGGATGCCACTGTCTCAAGTTCATCTCCCCCTCTCCCACATCCTGCTGTCCGTAAGAACCACTTGCACAGTGGCAGGATGCCACCTGGAGCTGTCACACTGCCACCTCTGACCCAGCCTCTTGCAATCCATGCTTTCCCTGGAAGGGATGATGAACCACTTCTGTCTGCTGTGACTTGTTCCCTGCATACCGAGGGGATTTTCCACGTGGGAAATGTGGGAATCAAATGTGAGGTTTTGGGTTTGTCCCTGCCAGGGTTTGTTGAGTGCAGGCAGTAAGCTGTGACTGTGTTGTATTTGCTATTATGCTGTTTAAATCACTATGAAATTCACTTTAAAATGGTCTCTTCACATGAACTGTGCTAATTCTTCTTCAGCAGAGATAATTTAAAGCTTTCTTTGCAATGAGACAGGGAAAGCAGCAGCCTCTAATCTTGAAGCCAAGCTCTGTGTTCTGTCAAATGCAGCAAATGTCAGTGCAGAGGTTTCAAACACCCTTGGCTGTCCGTGTGGGTCCAGCTGCCCCTTCCCGAGGCTCTGCTACAGGAGATGTGGAGTTCCAGTGCTCTGGGAGGCCAGTGGCAGGGACACCTTCCACTATCCCAGGGTGCTCCAAGCCCCGTCCAACCTGGCCTGGGACACTGCCAGGGATGGGGCAGCCACAGCTTCTCTGGGCACCCTGTGCCAGGGCCTCCCCACCCTCACAGGGAGGAAATTTTTTCTTATTTACGCAAGGAAACAGGAGAAACTTCAAATTAGTCAGGGATAGGATATTGCACCGGCTTGTTTCAGACTAGAAATCTGCTGTTGAGCTGGGGAGCAGAAGCCAGGTGGGTTCTGCCACCTCTGCTGGGTCGGTGCCTGCAGGGCACCAGCTCAAAGCCACAGCAGCTCCTCGCCTTCCCTGACTCCCACCCAACTCCCTGCTCCAGGCTTGTGTTCCCCGGTGCAGAGGGTGCTGGCTCTGTGGCAGCACTGACTGGGAAGGGAAGGGCAGAGCCTCGCCATGCACTGGCTCTCCTCATGGCATTTTCCAGCTCTGCTCTAGAGAAAGCTGTTCCTGCCCCGTTCTTCAGGCTGGCTCAGCGCTGGTGGGGGAGGAGAAGAGGCTTTTCTTTTCTTGGCAAACTTCTTTTTAACCATTCTTGTTTTAAGTCTCAGCATCTGCATACGCAGTGTTCTCGTCAGTCCTGTCTCTGTGGTATAAAAATAGTCTCTTTGTACAGCGACTTCAGCCTTGCTCAAAAATGATCCCCAGAACTGCCAGTTTCTGGCACTTTCTGAGGTGCTGGTCAAGGTGACACGAGCCCCTCTCCACCACAGCCCAGCAGCTCTTCCTCTGCAGGCCTGGCTGCTCCATCACCCTCCCAGCCCTTGGGCTGTGCCCCTCGGGGTGTGGGTCTCTCCAGAGCAGGGGGTGGGAGCAGAAGGTGAACCCCCGCTCTGGGCAGGGGATGCTGGTTTAGGGAACCCAGCCTGCTTTGCCACTTTGCTTTTCCAGCTCCGGCTTCTCAAGCTCTGGGTTCCAGTGGGAATTCAACATCCTTCGCATGAAGTGGAAATTGTCTCCTTTTACATAAAGCTTGTGTTTTTTATGAATGAGTGAAGCTTTCCCTTGCCTAAACAGGAATATCTGTTTCTGGAAGGAAACGCAGCAGCGGAGCGCTCGGGGGCGATCCCTCCCGTGTCACGCGCTGGCACGTGGCTTCTCCCAGAGCTGCCCCGTGTCCCCCTGCCCTTGTCTCGCTGCCGAGGGAAGCTGCTGGTGGCTGACGCAGGGGGTTGCAGGTGCTGTGCCTGGGGGCTCTGCAGGATGCAGGACTGGGCAGCCAGAGACCTCCTCTCTCCCGGGACCCTGGCAAGGGATTCAGGATCACAGCATGGTTTGGGTTGGAAGGACCCTTCCAGACCATCTCAAGGTTGAGCCCAGGCTGCCTCTTGGCTGCCTGCCCCAAGTTTCATGGGGAGAAACTCCCCCCACCTCCTGTTCTAGCCTAAAATCCAGGCTTAATTTCTCTGCTCTCTTACAAATGTCTGAGGAATGCAAAAGGCTTTCAGACCTACAGAGTCATGGACAGAACTGGCTGCTTGGGGTGTCCAGAAGACGGGTTGATTGTCACCCCTTGTCTCCTCAACCTTCCTTGTGCCATTGCTGGCACAGGAGCTGCCAGCTGGAGCTACGCTAGGAGCTGTGTCTGGAAGCCGTTTCCTTGGGATAAAATGTGAGATATTTCCAGTTTCAGTGCCTTGGCTGAAGCCTGTACCCGATCCCTGGCACTGCACGGACCGAGTTAAAGGAAGCTCTGCTGGTTTTCCCCCTCCCGCGTGCCACTGGGGTTATCTGTGGTGCTGGGCAATAAAGCAGAATGTTGGTGATTAATGCAGCTGGAAGCTCCAATGCAACAGTGCTGGGAAATTAATTTCAGGGGGATGGAACGTATTGGCAGCGATGTTGTAGCTCGCTTCTGATTCCACTCTTTATTTATTTACTCCACTCGCAGTGCCCTGAAAAGGTGTCTTTGCTAATGCCCGGGCAGCTTTCCAAGCCATTAAAAAGCTGCTCAGCTCAAATGACGGAGCCGGGAGCTGAGCCTCATCCCTAACCCTTAAACAATTAACCTGAGATGAAATCAAGCTGCTCCATGCCGGAACCTTCCCCCTTGCCTGTGCTGCTCCCCGGGGGTGTGGAGCCCCAGCAGCCTCCTCTGCACAGCCCTACTGCTCCAGGCTCTCCTGAGCTCCCAGAACTGTCCTCTCTTGCATGGAAAATACCAAGAAATGCCAAACCCTCGCTCTGCCACAGCGCTTTGTTCCAGTGCTTGGTTCTATCTCCCTGTTGAATTGTTTCTTCTGGAAGTTTTCATTGGCACAGGGTGCCCAGAGAAGCTGTGGCTGCCCTATCCCTGGAAGTGTCTGAGGCCAGGCTGGACGGGGCTTGGAGCACCCTGGGATAGTGGAAGGTGTCCCTGCCCGTGGCAGGGGTGGCACTGGATGGGCTTTAAGGTCTCTTCCAACCCAAACCATTTTGGGATTCCATGATTTGGGTTTGTTTGGCTCTAACTCCTGCTGACCCTTGCTGGAGCCCAGGAGTTTGCCTGGTGCCTGCACAAGGGATAAAGGGATAAACTGGGCTCTGCTGGGTCTGCACCCTCTGCTGCTGGGCAAAAATCTGCCCTTGCTTTTAAGAAAGCTCGAAATATCAAAATATCCCCTAAGCAGCTTGAATGCCTGGGAGTGTGAGGTGAGGACTGGCACCAGAGCACAGAGATGTTTCCTGGGCAGGCTTAATATAGATGGAATCATGGGTGGTTTTTCCTGCTCTGCGTGGAAGTTGGGCAATGTCCAGCCCTTCTGTTGGTGCGTACCTACCAATTTCACCTGGTGTTTTCCATGCTAAGACTGAGTTATTGAAAAACAGTAAATCCCCAGCCAAGCCAGTGCATTGCTTGTTCATTGTTATGGCAACACATACGAAGAGGAATAAAGCTGGATCCTGGTGGTTGCTGGAAAAGGTCCCCACGAGTCGGTGGCAGTTGACTGAAGTCCATTAGCAGCACCTTCGGAGCCAGCTGGCACTTGGAATGGGAAGAGCAGGGATACCTTGCCAACACTGGACGCAAGGTTATAATCTTTGTCCTCTGTTTTCCTCCCAGGATCCTCGGAGCAAACACAAATTTAAAATCCACACGTACTCCAGCCCCACCTTCTGTGACCACTGCGGGTCGTTGCTGTACGGGCTCATTCACCAGGGGATGAAATGTGACAGTAAGTGACTGGCGGGACGGTGGCTCTGGCTGCAGCACCGGGGCTCAGGCACCCCACGGGGGGCTCAGGCACCCCAAGTCCTGGGCTGCAGCCAAGAGCCTGTGCCCTCTACCCCCGGCGTGGAGCTGCAGGGCTCTGAGTGCCCGAGGGGCACGAGTGGGCACCTTCTCACCCGGTGTGGGGAGCCCCTGGGGCTGCTGCAGGGACGGGGGAGGGAAAGGAGTTGGGATGGGGGGGAACCTCCCTGCATCCCTCTGCAGCAGCATCCCCCCACATCCCTTTCTACAGCACCCCCACAGCCCCCACTGCGGCGGCGTCCCCCCAAACACCCTCTCCAGAAGCACCCCCACAGCAGCATCCCCTGCAGCGTCCTTGCAGTATCCGCCCTCCACGTCCTCCTCTGCATCCCCCCACATCCCCCCGCAGCATCCTTGCAGCATCGCCCCTCCACACTCCGTTCTCCAGCGCTGGCTCCGAGTGACACCCTGTGGCCGTGGCCGCGCGGTGCCGCCGCCTCTCCCGGCGCTCGGCGCTGCCAGCGGGGGAATTGCTGCGCAGGGAGGAGAAAACGGGGGGTGGAAGCAGAGGGAAAGGATGGAATCAGTAATTTTCCAAGTTAGTCCTGTATGTTCCTATTTAAGGGGGCTGGGACATGCAGCATGTGCCGGCGCTGGCGGCAGGAGCAGTGAGCTTGGCTGCTCCTCGCTCAGGGATAGGGAATTTTGGCTGTCGTGGGAACAGCATATTCCTTAGAACCTTGGGAATCTTGCCAAGGGGAAGTGAACTGCTTTAAAATGTAAATACATATATATGTATCTTTATAGATAGATAGATCTTCCTACCTCTCTGTGTGTATACAGATACACAGGTAATTTTTAATGTCCCTTTTTGGCTCCTGGTGGATCCAGCTGAGCACCTGGCTTCGCACCCTGGGGGTGATGGAAGAGAAGTTTAATGAGTCAGCAGAACTCAAGCAGTTTAACAAGGGCCCAAAGCCCTGGGCTCTCTCGGGCAGGACCCAGAGCTGCTGGCGGTGGGTCCCTGTGCCCAGGCTCTGCAGAGTCTCCAGCTGCCTTTGAAGGTCCATTTGCTGTGTGTTTATCCCGGAGTCCCTCACAACATCCCGGTTTAAAAGGAGGACAGGTTGTCCCCGTCCCCTCCTCACAGCCCTGGCAGCGGTGACAGGGTGCTGAGTGTCCCCTTCTGTCCCCCAGCCTGTATGATGAACGTGCACAAGCGCTGCGTGATGAACGTGCCCAGCCTGTGCGGGACGGACCACACGGAGCGCCGGGGCCGGATCTACATCCGGGCGGACATCGACAAGGATGTGCTCACCGTCGTAGGTACGTGTGTGACAGGGGCTGTCCAGGGCGTGCAGTGCCCGCTGCCAGGGCCCAGGAGCCCTGGCAAGGCAGGACAAGGCTTTGAGCCTTCTCCGGGCATGCTCCAGCCCTCTGGCAAAGCCTGGCTGGGGCTCCAGGAGTTCCATGTATTGATGGCACTTCCAGTCACAGACTTTTCCAAGGGCTTTTTGAATGATGTAAAATTTCAGCGTCTGCAGGACCCTGGGGAGGGCATGGTTTTTGGCAGGGAACAGGATTATCCCATCTCTAGAGGCTTTTGCCACCTGGATTTTGAGTTCCCAGAAGATAATGCTTCCCCCATGACCGATAAGCACCTCACAAAACATTAAGCCATGTTCTTGTGAAGCCTCTTGTCCCCAGCACGGGGACACCAGACCAAGATGTGACTCTGGGGGCCGGTGTCTCGTGGAGCGGTGCCAGCAGAGTTGGAGTCAGGGATCGCTGTCCGTGGGCACGGCAGTGACATTCTGTGTGGGTTTGTCTGGTGCAGGCTGAGCCGTGTGGGGAAGGAGGCTCCTGCCCACGTGGGGTGACCAGGCAGCTCCGGGCGTTTTGGCTCCACAGGGGCGGCCGAGCTGTCGTGGTTATTCCCGGATGAGTCAAAGCCAGGGGTGTGAAGTGCCCCCCCTGTGCCCACGCTGCCAGGGCCAATGCCCCTGAGTGGGCCGGGGAGCCCGGGCTGGGACACCCATGGCAACACTGGATCCTTCTCCATCATCCCACCGCCCTTGGCTGGCTCTCCTGCAGGAGTCTGGTTTCCCACATCCTGTCACAGTCGGAGAAGCTGTGACATCCCCAGGGTTTGTTTCTGGGGGATGGGGTTGGCTCCGTGGGATCCCGTGGTGCTCCTCGCCGCTCTGATGGGTGCTTGTCCTCTGGGGAGAGCCATCAGGAGCGTTCTCAAAAAAAATACCAAGTTGTTGAAAATGTTAATGAAAAATTGGAAAAAGTTGGGGAGGATTTTATGACTTATTTTTTGTTTTATTTGTCCTTAAAGGAGAGCCTCAGTGAACCAGGCAGAACTGTGTTTTCAGAAGTCCTGCTTCCCAGGCACCTTCCTGAAGGTTGGACTCAGTGATCTTGGAGATCTTTTCCAACCTTAATGATCCTATGATTCCCTCCAGTCTCCATCAGATGCCCGTGGGGTGCAGAGCTCACCCTCCTGCTGGCACCACAGGCTCCCTGGCACCGTGTTCCCACCTCTCTGGAGGCAGGAGAAGCTCCCTGGGCCCGTTCTGTGCAGCTGGATTTTTATTTCTTCAGCTGGCTTTGAAAGGCTGTTTTATTTCTGGCCTGTTATGGAGGTGTTGGTGAAAACGTGTCAGCTGCTGGCTTTTCCAGAAAGGAAGGGAAGCGTGCTGAGCTCTCCAGCTCTGCCATGGAGCTGGTGGAGGAGTGGGAGTGCTTTGGGAGAGGAGAGCTGGGCACTGGGGAGCCCAGATGGCCCCCGAAGCACAAGTGGGCACCCAGCCCTTGGGAGATGGAGCCACCCAATGCTGTGCTGGCACTGCGGGGGGACCACTTTCCATCCTGGGGCAGCTCTGGGCCCCTCACGGCAAGGAGGACACTGAGGGGCTGGAGCGTGTCCAGGGAAGGGAACGGGGCTGGGGAAGGGGCTGGAGCAGCAGGAGCGGCCGAGGGAGCTGGGAAAGGGGCTCAGCCTGGAGAAAAGGAGGCTCAGGGGGGCCCTTGTGGCTCTGCACAAGTCCCTGACAGGAGGGGGCAGCCGGGGGGGTCGGGCTCTGCTCGCAGGGAACAGGGACAGGAGGAGAGGGAACGGCCTCAGGCTGTGCCAGGGGAGGTTTAGGTTGGATATTGGGAACATTCCTTCATGGAAATGCTGCCCAGCCCTGGCACAGCTGCCCAGGGCAGGGGTGGAGTCCCCATCCCTGCAGGGATTTAAAAGCCGTGTGGATGTGGCACTCGGGTACAGTGCTTGAGTCAGTGCTGGAGCAACCAGTGCTGGACTGGATGACCTTAGAGGAATTTCCCAACCCCAGCAATTCCTGCGGGACCTGCCGTGGCTGCGCTGGGGGGGCACAGTGGGGCACGCTGGGCAGCGGCTGCCGCGCCCGGGCGGGGAGGCAGCGGGCGGGGGCAGAGCCGGGCTGCCTCTGAGCACATTGCTGGTGGGAAATGCCCTTTACACGTTTCTGCGGGAACTCCGGTGTGGGGCGGGCGGGGGTTGGATTTCTGTCGAGGACGGGAGGGGCAGGGCGGGATGGGCGGAGGGGGTGGAGCAGCCCCTGAGCCTGGCGCGGGTGGGAGGCAGCGCTGGCCGGGGGTGAGCCCACCCTGGGTCCTGCTGCTCGGGAAAACGGGGCTGCTGTGATGGGGGAGATCTTCTCGCTGTCTCGCCAGCTGGGGGACCCTTGCCCAGGAATTTCGGAAGCTTTCCCGTGGCCAGAGCATCCCAGCTGTGACGTGAGGAAGGTTCCCGGCGCAGGGAGGAGTGGGCAGGGCAGGGCCGGTGCCTGCAGGCGGCAGCACGGGCACGGCCAACTCCTGTTGGATTTTCCTCTTCGAGCTGACAAATTGAACAGGGATTTGCCGTAGAGCTCTGTGCCTTTCTCTTCTCTTACTCTGATTTTTGCCAGGGGAGGTGTAAAGCCGATCGTTCCCTCCCGATGGAAAACACAGGTTTTTATAGAATCATTGAATCCTGGAATGGTTTGGGTTGGAAGGGACCTTAAAACTCATCTCTGAAGCTCGTGGGCAGAGACACCTTTGACTAGACTAGGTTGCTCCAAGCCCCGTCCATCCTGGCCTTGGACACTTCCAGGGCTGGGGCAGCCACAGCTTCTCTGGGAACCCTGTGCCAGGGCCTCCCCACCTTCGCAGGGAAGGATTCCTTCCCAGTATTTAGAATGTGGAATGTGTCTCTGAGCCCCTGGTGCAGGAGGCAGACATGCAGCAGGCAGGGCATTGCCTGGCTGGTGTGGGACAGGAGCAAATGCACATTCACAGTCCGTGTCCTGCTCTGGGCTTTGATCAAGTGTCTTATTAGCGGGAAAAGGCTGCAGAACAAAGTAGGAAATCACAGCAAATTAACGTGGCATCGAGGCATTGCACAGTTCTGTTTCTGTAATGGCAAAGCTTCCAGTGCAGATTATGCTGAGCCTGTGGTACTAAGGGCCATGAGTGTTTGAGTCTGGGAAATGGAGGGTGGGGAGGATGTGAAGGCTGGGAGTCCATGAAAGCCATTGCTGCTCCAGGGTGGGAGCTGCATGAAGGACTCTGTGCATGGCTCCTCTCCAGAGCTGGCTCTTCCCACCACATTCCGGTGGGAGCTGCGTCCGTCGAGTGTCAGAGCATCCCTCTGTGCCTGCATCCCTCCTCTCAGGGGAGCGGTGGGGTAAAGGGAGAAGGCCTAAAAGGTACAAGGTTTAAAAGGGATTAAGAAGGGTTTATGCTGTGGGGTCGAGGTGTGTGTGGGCAGTGGGGAATCTCCAGCGTGGCCTTTGCCCGTGTGTGGAGCAGAGGGTGCCCTGTGCTCCTGCAAGGGCTGCCCGACGGGACCATCTCGGCTTCCCTCTTGTCCCTCGGGAATGTTGGCCACGTGCCGATGTTCCCGGTGGTGCCTGCACAGCCGAGCCCCCCTGGCAGCCCTGGGCCCACGGTTACAGCTGAGCCCCCCAGCACTCCTGGCAGCGCCTGCCGGGACCGGAGCTTCCCTATTTACCGACCTGATGAGGGAAAACAGTGACCAAAACTGAAACCAATTATGCCGTGATTAGATAAACGAGCTGGAAGTGCGTTAATTAATAATCACCGGCCCAGGCAGATGCAGCCATAATGAGTCCTGTGCTTTTCCCATTGTATAAGCATGTGCAAATATATTCGTATCAGAGCATTAATTAAATGTTTTAACTCACAAGGGTGTTAATCTGAGTGCCGGGCGCTGGCTGGGATGGGGCTGTTCCTGGCTGGGGATGTTGGTGATGCTGCAGGGAGGAAGATGAGTGCTGCAGGTCAGCCTGAGGACCCTCCCCTCTCCAAAATCCCATCCAAGAGCTGTAGAATTGAGGATGAGTAGAGGTGATGGGCTGGGATGAGGGGGTGGAGCTCTGACCTCTCCTTGCAGGAGCCAGGCTTTGGAAGGGTTTTTTTGCAGATCCGTAGAATCCTGGAGTGATTTATTTCAAAGACCATTCAGCTCCAAGCCCTTGCCGTGGGCAGGGACACCTTCCATTTGTTCAGGTTGCTCCAAGCCCTGGAACCCTTCCAGGGATGTGACAGCCACAGTTTCCCTGGCCAGCCTATGCCAGTGCTTTTTCCTTTGGAGGGCAGTGGGAACAGAACTTCCTGCACTGAACAGGCTCCATGGCCCTGCGTGCTCAGAGAGGAGGGGACAGGATGTGACAGCCCATGGGAGCTTCCTGGGGAGCGGGGTAGGAGTGGGTTTGTTGTAAGCTATTTTTTTAATTTCACATCAAAGTGAACCCCGTATGGCGTATTTGGGAAATCACTTTCTGGGATTTGTTTATCCAGTGTATTAATCTTGCCTTTCCTTGAAACCCTGGTAGCTGGGGAAAGGGCCTTGCTGTGCTCTCACAGCCACAGTGAGCTCCTGGCCACGACCTCTGTGCTCCCCGAGCTGCCTGGAGAGCCCGTGCTCCCTCCTGCTTTGGGCCTGTGGCAGACTGATGCTGCTTCCCACGTTTTCCATTGGAGATGTGGGTGTCTCTTCCCAAGCCTGTTCCACGGTTACGGCTGCCGGAGTAATTCAGAGATGTTGTCTGAACTGTTATTGAGAAGCTATTGCAAAGTTTGCAGAATAAATTATTCAAATATCATTCACCCAGCTCTGCCTGCCCTGGAGCTGCAAGGCACAGTGGGTGACATCTCCTTCCCATGGCAGTGGAGCAGTGTCCCCACTGCCACAGGAATTGTGTGGAGGGGGAGGGCACTGCCAGCACTGCCCCCCTAAACCCCCCAGTCCGGAGATGTCCAGGACTTACCAACATCTCGTCCTGGCCATGGCCTGAGCCCACAGTGGCATCTCCTTGGCCAGACTTGGTACCCAGAGTGATTTAGGACTTGCTTTAAATGGGATCATAATATTCTTACTCATCACTGTTAATAATGATGTTACTACTTCTTAATGATGCACAAAACTGTCAGGATATGAGAGATGTAAAACTATTTTACATCAAATTTAACTGTCAGATAAATGCCATAAATGTTGGCGAGGAGCACATCTCCCCTGCCGTGAGGTATCGCTGCTGCGCCGCTCCAGGTTTTTATTTTTCCTTCACTTAATTGTTGATTTCTGCTTGAAAAGTCAGGAAGTTTCTTAAGGTCAAGCAGAAGCATTTTGGTTTTTTTAAATGAATAGATAAAATTATTCCCATTAATGAAATTTTGAGGTCTGCATGCTGAGATAATAACATGAGGTAATCAAATCTCATGCTTCAGGGCGTAAACTGATTAACTGCGAGGGCCAGGAACGACTTCTCCTGTTCCTTAAAGAAGCGAAGGGCGGCCTGATAAACAACAGAGGGTTGTTCATTAGTCTCCAGAGGATGTTGTGTTGGCTGTTGGGACAGCGAAGCACAGAGCAGAGTCGGAGCTGGTTCCGTGTGACATCATTCCGTGTCTCCTCCCAGTGAGGGGACACCGGCCGTGTGAGAGCCCAGCAGCCTCTTGCAGCCCTGGGCTCATTCTGCTGCTCCCATGAGGGGTCCTCGGGTGTTTCTGCTGACCCTGGGGCAGGTGAAGGGTGAGGTCACCAGCGAGGACCATCCCACTCCCCTGCCCCCGTGCTGCCGGTCGGTGCCCGGTCCTGTGACTGACGCTGGGCTGTCCCCCCCTTCCCTGAGGCTCCCACAGCTCCCCGTGCTGCAGGTGGGCAGGGGCACTGAAAGCACATTTTCATGATCGTTTTAAAGCCAGGAAGGTGATAAGAGGCAGTAAGAGCTCAGGCTGGGTGTGCGGGCAGGGTGCTGGGAGCATCGTCCCCGTGCCGTGGCAGCGCCGGGGGTGCACAGGGAGCCCCAGAGTGGTGGCACTGGATGGGCTTTAAGGTCCCTTCCAACCCAAACCGTTTGAGGACTGAATGATTCTATGACAGCATCCCCAGCGAGGTCCCTTGTGCCACTGTCAGGGATGAAGTCATTCCTTCCCCGCTGCCAGAGGGGCAGGAGGTGGCTGTGGCTGCTGCAGCTGCCTCCTCCCAGGGGTGTGGGGAGCAGAGAGCTGCAGGATGGATGGGGCAGCCGGCGGTTCCCGGCAGACTCACACCTCTCCCTGTCTCACAAGCTGCTGTCAGGGCTGTCACGTTTGATAAATGAGCTCGTTTATAAATGCAGAGTTGAATTTTGGCTATGAGTTTGATTCCATGGAGCTGGAAATTGGGCAGTGCTTTGGGAGGACAGCAATAGGTGGCAAATTTTGGGGCATTAATTCGCTTTTCAAAACTCTCTAGTTCCCAGCCTCAGCAGAATTTCCTTACTGGTGAGTTGGGAACTGGGCAATTGGTTTTACTCTTCTGACTCTGAAAGTGCCTTCTGACATCCTGTGGTGCTGCACACACACCTGGGGCCCTCTCCTCCTCTTCCTCCTCTTCCTCCTCTTCCTCCTCCTCCTCCTCCTCTTCCTCGTCCTCCTCGTCCTCCTCCTAGGATTAGGGGGTGAAGCTGAGCCCTCCGTGAGCCTCACAGCAGAGCTGCTGGTGGGACCTGCTGGGATTTTAGGCTGTTCCTGACATGGCAGGACCCTCTGTGCCTGATCCCTGGGCTTTGTGTAGACCTGGGGAGGGGGCTCTGCTCTGGGCTTCTTTGCAAACAGTTTTTCCCCAGGTTATGGCTCGGCTCCATCCTGACCCATCAGACTTCCCATCTCTGATATCTCTGCTCAGGCTGGAGGGAAGATAAGATCCTTCTCCTGGCAGTCAGACCCTTTTGGACTTAATCTGGGTGAAGAGACTCGGCTCAGCCTGTCTGTATTTAATTTGTCCAAGCTGCAATCCAATTACAAGCAGCTGAGTCACCTCAGGTTTGCTCTTCCCGATCTGCTCCTGCTTCCCGGAGGAGATGCTGCGGCCCTGGAGCCGTGGCGATGCTGCCCAGTGGGCAAGTGATGGTGCCCTGTGGGCATCCCCCACTCCCCCAGGGCCACGGCAGCTGAGCCCGAGGGGCCCCAGGGGGGAGCTGGGTGCTGGATGCAACCGCTGGATGCGGTACCTGCTCCCACCCCGCTGCCGCTACGTCGCTCTTTCCGCTCCTCGAGGAAAGCTCCATCCCCAGGCCCCCACAAATCGGTGCAATTCTGCTTCCCGAGGGGCAAGAGGAAACAAATCAGCTTTAAACTGCTTAAAACTGAGAGCAAACAACAAATCATCCTGTCAGAAAGTAAAAATAATCTCCTGAGTCGACCCTGCAGCCTCCCCCATCCAAGAGAGCTGCGTTTGCTTGGCGTTAATTATGTCGTTCCTCATGTAATGCCCATGTCTGCACAGATCCAGTTTAATTCTGCTTTTAATCACTATTTTCACACTTACTCTTGGCACACAGGGAAGTTGTCAGTTGTTGGGTATTTTTATAGCTGGAATACTGAATTTAATCCTTTTTCTCTTCCCCAGTAAGAGACGCTAAAAACCTAGTTCCTATGGACCCTAATGGCTTGTCAGATCCCTACGTGAAGCTTAAACTAATCCCTGACCCCAAAAACGAAAGCAAACAGAAGACCAAAACTATCAAGTGCTCCCTGAATCCTGAGTGGAATGAGACATTTAAATTGTAAGTACAAGGAAAATGTTTAAATTTGCAAAGTGAATTTTCTCACCACCAAGAATTAATGTGACTTTATTTGCTCTGATTTAATTATTCAGAGGCATTGAGCTGATTCAGCTGAGAAATTATTCTTTTTGTTCTGGAAGTGACACAGAAGCACTCAAACCTCTGCCCTGACCTCGCTCAAAGCCGAGCGTGTCAGGGCAGGAACTCCGTGCTCTCCGTGTGAATCGGATGTGCCTGGGAAATTAAATACTGGAGACCTCAGCAGGCCTTGAGGACCATCCCTTCCCTTTGCATCCGTGTTTTTGTGGAGCATGGGGGGGACATGGTGGTGTGGGAACAGCTTCCAGGATAAAACCATCCCTTTTCTCTTCCTCTCTTCCAGCCAACTGAAAGAGGCGGACAAAGACAGGCGGTTGTCTGTGGAGATCTGGGACTGGGATCTGACCAGCAGGAATGATTTCATGGGCTCCTTGTCCTTCGGGATTTCTGAGCTGCAGAAGTCGGGAGTGGATGGATGGTGAGATGTGATTGTTTCATGAACACCGCGGGCACAAAGCAGCCCAGAGTGTTTGTAGGTCGGAGGTGTGGCAGCCCCTCGGACCTTGCCAGCTTCCTTCTGCTCCAGCCACCTGTCCCAGCTCCATGGAGGGTGCTGCTCCACCTCTTGGGCTGGTGAGGGTCGCTGGTGCCATGGGGATTGTCTGTGTGGTGCCCAGGGGTGCCAGGGCAGTGCCTGACTGCCCAGCACTGGCTGGCTTTGTGTGACCTCCTCCATGTCCTTGAGCTGGGGGCCTCGGGGGGCTTTTCCTTCTCAGAGGCACACACAGGTACCCAGGGCTGCTGTGCCTGCAGGGCTGGTGCTCCTGCGGGCTCTCGCTGCGGGGGCTCAGGGAGGAGCCAGCCCCACCTGCCAGCATCTGCCAAACAGGCATTTTCCAGCATTTTCTGCTTGGATTCCCTCACTTTCTGTGCAGGAGAGACACCATGGTTTCCTCAGGCGTGTGGGAGAGCAGGGCTGTGAGGGGGTGCTGGGGGGACCCCTCTGAGCTGTGACTCCTGGCTGGAGCTCGCGGGCTGTGGAGGGCACTGCTCAGAACAAGGAGGAACTACAACATGTGTAATTACAGCCGCTCGTTACCACCGAGCCATGAATGCAGCAGGTCTGGAACACCCCTGGATGGGTCTCTCTGTTTGCATTTTATCTCCCCCAGCAGGACACATGGTGCCTTATTTACCTGGTTTTCCCCCAGGCACTGGTGCCTGAGATCTGTGTTACCTGTCCATGGCAAGTGTAATAATTGAAAAGAGATATTAAATGTCTTTTGGAAACCAAACCCTGCATGTAATTAAGCTGCATTCACAACCTGAGTGAATACCCCAGGCTGGTTTTTCCACCGTGGAAGCTGGACATGTCTCCCTGAGAGCAGAGAACGGAGAGGAGGAGGAGGAATTAGGTGGGTTGGGTGCCCACACCGTGCCCCTCCTGGGCAGAGCTGCGGGTGCTCCCACTGCTCTCCAGCCCTGTCCTGTCCCCGCTGAGCTGGGCACAGTGTGTGGCACAGTGGCATTGCCAGGGCTCAGCCTCGCTCGTCACCAGCCAGGCCCTGATGGGGACACGGCTCCTCCTCTGGAAAACAGCGGGAAGCTGTCACTTCCCCCCGAGCTCCCGGTCACCTGTAAGGGTGCGTGTCTGCCACGCGCTGCCGGCTCCTGGCGCAGCCCAAAGCCTGAGCGCTTTCCAGCCTTTTAAAAATCATGTAAGTGGAGATCTAAGTAATTTTCCTTGTCACAGCGCTGGCTGGAGTAAGCTGAAGGAGAAGGAGCTCTGATCTATATTTCATATCTAAACAACTGCAGTTAATGGAGAAAACAAGCTCAAAGGCAGAGCCTGTGCCTGTGTTGTGCAGACAGAGCTTTGTTCCTGGAGCAGCCTCTGGGATAACACCCGGCCAAGATCCATCCTGGATGCGGAGCCTCCGCTGCCAGGGCCGGGCTGTGCCCCCCGCAGGGTGAAACCCCTGGGATCTGAGTGGCATTTCCACGATTTCTGATAATTCCTGCTTAAGCTTTTCTCCTCCTTTGGAGGAGCATCCTGTCTGTGTGCTCAGGGTTGGCAGCGCCAGCCCAGCATCGGCACGTTCCACGTGCTGTCCTCGTGGGGCAGCTGGTGGAGGGGGGTTTGCTCATGCCTGTGCCCGTGGCTGTCACGAGAAATACGTGTTTTTCTGTGGGGTGTGGGGTCAGGATTGGTTTGGAAGGGACACCAGTGCTCTGTGTGCCCACCACAGCCGGCAGTGGATGTGCTCCCTGGGCTGTGGGGACCCAGAAACACCCCTCCACCCGCTGAGGCTCTGGGGCTTGCTGAGGAGGATGGTTTGGGGGTTCTTCTGACTTTCGGGAAGGGTCCCCTGGATGCTGGTACGGCGGAGGCAGAGCTGTGCTGGAGTAGAGGGGAGGTCCTGCCTCCCTGCAGCCCCGCCTGCCACCCTGACCCCGCGTTCTCTCTGTCCCTCCAGGTTCAAGCTGCTCAGCCAGGAGGAGGGCGAGTATTTCAATGTCCCGGTGCCTCCCGAGGGAGAAGAAGGAAACGAGGAACTGAGGCAGAAATTTGAGGTGAATTGATTTTTCTTGGACTCAGGGGTTTTCTTCACTGCCTGCCTGCCTGCCCCTGGCAAGGGACTTTCCCTGCCAGCTCTTTCCCTGGCAGTACAGGGAACGTGGAGCAGGGTCCAACTCCCCAGAGAGGCTCCAAGGAGAAATGTCTATTTACTTCTTAATAAGCCATGGAAGTTCTTGCTGAATGATTGATCCAGACATAGCTGAATTAGCAGATCTTTGCCATTTCTCAGTGTAGCTGAAGTCTCCACAGAACCCTGGGAATGAGTGTGGTACATCTGGAGGCTCACATGCAATGAGCCATACAGAAATAAGAGAGTTGCCCTTATGGTTCTCAGCATGAACTCTGTAATTGTAGCAGAGACTGGAGAGTTAGCTCCTGTTCTCCTTCCGTTTTTATCTTGTTTATACACAACTTTCCTGAATATCCAAGAAAAGACAGTTCTAATACAATGGTTGGCTACAACCAATGGATTTTGGCTCTACAGAGAACTAACACCTGGCTTTTATCATATTTCATGGTGTTCCAGTGGTGTTAAAATGGTCTGGGAAGACAGAGGATGACTTGTCTACAGATCAGAAAATGCATTGTCCAGAGGTGCCAGAGCATGCGTGTCCCCTCACCTTGCTGCGTGCTCCCCACTCCTCCCTTGGAGGGAGTCGGTGTCTCGGGCAGGGAATCCCCTTCCAGCCGGGCTCGTGCTGGCGTTGGGAGTGAGGGGTGGAGTGTGCTGGAGCCTGGAATGTGCCGGGGCAGAGCCGTGGTCACACCAATGGTTTGTGAAAATCCCGGAGACCATTCCTTAGGTTTGCAGTGCAGGAGCTTTTCAGATGCTCAGAGGTGCTGCCGGTGACCTTGAGCGGGGAATTCTGCAGCCTGGAGAACCTTGAGAGAACCAATTAGCAGCAGCAAAGGCTTGAGATTCCCCGTGAGGTGCTATCCGGAGGGGCTGCCAGCAGCAGCCAAATTGAACCGCCGGGATCGGGTTAATGGAATTTCATGCTAGGCTGAGCTCGGCACAGGCCTCACACTGCCACACATTTCTATAAATTAAAAGGGAATAAATTGTGAGAGAGCTTTTACGGGAGGAGGCTCTGCACATCACAGCCCCTGGCCTGAGGCTGTGTGTTTAAAAATGGGGAGCTTTGTGAGGGCCCTCCGTGAACAGCTGTGATGGCTGGGGGGTGCAGGAGGGGGCTGTCTGTCTGTCTGTCTGAGGGGCTGTCTGTTCTGGAATGTTCCAAATGGATTTGTGGCTTCCTCTGTGATTCTCTCCAGTATCAGATACAATCACGGAATATCTCAAATGGAAGGGACCCATAGGGCAGTAATGGATGTGGAGCTGGATAAAAAGTCCCATGTTTTACCTTAATATATTTATATTCACCCCTCTTTTTCTGGTGAGGTAAGAGACAGAAGCCAGTTTTTGCCCAAAAAGGGCTTATTTAGGCCTCTTTCCTATGCTTTGGATGGCCTGGACCAGGTGTAGGGTAACATGGCAGGCTGCTGTGTCCCACTGGCGTGGGGAGAGGGGTGACCACGGGCAGCGGTGATTCCCAGTTGCTCTGGCAGAGGTTAAGTGGGCAGCAGCTGAGCAGTGCCATGTGCCAGGGCTGGTAGCTTCTCCAGTGCCTTTCTTGGTGCTGTCCCCATCGGGCCCATGGAAAAGGCTCCCGAGGCTCAGGGTGGTTTTTGAGCTGGGAAAGAGCTGTTGAGGTGGGATTTCGGGAGCACCCCCTGGGTTTATAATGCCCATTCTCCCTGCTGTTTTCAGTAATGTTTTCTCTTCCTCCCTGCCCCGTCTCCACCTTTGCAGAGAGCCAAGATCGGAACCGGGTCCAAGGCTGCGGATGAGAAGACAAGAAATGCCATTTCCAAATTCGACAACAACGGCAGCCGGGATCGGATGAAGCTTTCGGATTTCAACTTCCTGATGGTGCTGGGAAAAGGAAGCTTTGGGAAGGTGAGGTACCACCTCGGCACTGTCTGCATTGAACACGTGTTTCTTGTGGCCGTGTGGCTGCTCCAGTGTGACCTGTCCGTGCTCTGACTGGGAGCACTGGTGTCACAGTGCTGGGAGCCCAGCTTGGCTCCCTCCCGACTGTGACCACTGTGTCACAGCAGGGAACACCAGAGATGTCTGATGAGACCATCACAAAATCCATCCTTTCAGGAAGCAGGGGATGAGCTGTGTCTTTAAAGCTCTTTTTTATTTGGTTGGGGCTTCCTTCTTCTCTGATAATTACAAATATACAGGAACATTTTAATTAACTTCCCAGAGCGGTTGTGAGCAGTAACAGAATTTCATTCTTCTGGTAATTATGTGACTTGGAGCCTTCATTTTTCTTGGGGTCTTGCCAACTCTCTTGATTTCCGTTCGGGATCCCAGCGCTCCAGGGGCCGCTGGGGCTCTGCAGGAGGTGGGTGCCGTGTTTGCTGGTGTGATGGCTGGCCCAACCCCACTCTCATTAGTGAATTGCCTTAATTGCGGGGAATATTGCCCTGCCTGCAGGCTCAGTCCTTGGGCAGGTAGTGGAGATGAGGAGGGTGGGCAGGGATGTTCCCCTGAGCACAGGGGTGCAGCAGGAGCAGCCCTTCCTTCCCCAGCCTTCTGCTGGCACTGGAGCTTTGGGAGGTCCCAGCTTCTCTATAGGCGTTTGCTCCCTCTCCAGAGGTGGAGAGCTCAGAGATCCATGGAAACATTTGTGACAGACAGGGAATGGGGAGGTCCTGACGGTCCCCAGCACCCAGAGCATGAGCCCTGGAACTTGGCGTGGTACCCCTTTGCTGTGGGTTGGCATCCCGGGGAGCAGGAAAGCCCCGTGCCTTGTGCCCGTGCTGCTCTCACAGAGAAATGCTCCCTCTCCCCTCCCAACACCTCATCTCTTTCAAACCCAGTGCCTGGCATCTGGAGGCTCTGTGGTTGTGCCGTGTCCCCCGCCGCCTTCCTCCCTTAAATTTGAGAAACATTAGCAAACTCCTCAGTCGGCTCTGGCTTATATAAGGGAATGTGTGACAGAAGCTGTTCCCTGGAACAGAATGTTATAAATATGCTAATTAGCGCTAATTAAAACAGCACGTTGGTTTCTCCGGGTAGATGCAGCCTCGCCCTCACGTGTGCCTGCGCTTCCCCAGGCATCCCTGCTGCCCCGGCATCCCGGCACGGGGACACCCAGGTGCCACGGCTCTGTACCCACTCCCTGTGCACCCACAGAGGTGCCAGATGTTCGGGAGGAGCCAGGCAGAGGGGTCTGGAGCAGCGAAAACAGCCCAGCTCCCCGCAGCTCTCCAGCCCTTGGTGTGCCCAGCAGCTGGTTGTGTCCATGGCACTGCCATCCTTCCTCAAGGCTGGCACCGTGTCCTTCCCTCTCCAGGGCTGGCACCTGCTCCTGTGCCTGGCTGCCTGCTGCCAGCCTCCCTCCTCCCAGTCCCTGCTGGCTGAGAGAGCTCTTGGACTATAATCACACTGTTTTAGTGAGCCTCTGTCTGTCTCTATTAACCCTTTGGCATCAGGACCTCAGATTTACTGCTCAGTATTTTGCTTTCTCCACACTCAGCTATCCAGGGTCAGGAGTACAAACGTGTTGGCCTTGGTGGAGTTTGACTAACTTGCTTTCTCTATGTTCAGAGTATCTCCAGTTCTTATGCTGGAGCATTCCCAAACAAATACTCTATATTACAGAAATAAATCAAGTTAAATATCAGCTTTTTTCTGCACCAATAAAAAGTTAAAAAAGAATGCAATCTGCTTCCCAGCGAGTGTGCTGGCAGATGGAGGTCCCCCGAGCCAGGCAGCAGGGTTTAGGGGGTGGAAAATGGGTCTGGCTTGGAAAATAGGGGCTTGGGAGTGTGTGGTCCTGGCTTGGCGTGTTCAGCCCCAGGACACAGACGCTCCTGGTGCTCTGGGCTCTCCGTGGGCTCCCCAGGACCGTGGCTGGCGGCAGCTCCACAGGGCTGGCATGGGCAGGGAGACACTCCCACGGAGGGAGGCAGCGCTTGGCACAGCCCACCCTGGGTTTGCTTCGCTGTATTATAAATAGAGGAAAGTGAAATTAGGTGGCTTGCTCATATTTTTGCAGCTAATCAATCTGTTGTGCTCTCGAGCTGTCAGGCTTTTCGGGGTTTGTGTTGTTTTGCTGAGCAGGGCGGAGCCTTTGGCCGCTGCAGTTCTGGGTTCCGGTGCAGTGGGAGAGTTCTCCTGGGCTGTGATAACCTTCCAGCTGCTCAATGCTCTGTTCTCCTCTCGGTGTGAACGTGGCAGGAGGGCAGGGCGTGGGCGAGGCTGGGTCCCTGCTCCCTCTGTCACGCACACACATCCTGGGCTCTGCCCTGTGCTGGGGGCACTTGGCTGTTTGGATCTTTGGTATTTGAACGCCTTCAGACATCAGGAAGATATCAGGAGGAATTTCTTCCTGGAAAGAGTGGTCAAGCCTTGGAAGGGGCTGCCCGGGGAGGTTTGGAGTCCCCATCCCTGGAGGTGTCCAAAGAAGGCCTGGATGTGGCACTCAGTGCTCTGGGCTGGGGACAAGGTGGGGATCAGTCACAGCTTGGACTCGAGGATCTTGGAGGTCTTTTCCAACCTGAAGGATTCTGGGATTCTGTAATACAGGAGAGGGGAATGCAGCCCAGATGTGCCTCGGGAGTGCAGCAGTGGGTGGTTTCCAGCCTGCCCTCCTGGGCACACACGTCACACCCGGCCGTTCCCTGTGTGTGCCCCAGCTGATTGTCGGCAGCTGAAAGTCCTTTTGTCTTTCACATCCCAGGGAGCAGGGCTGGCTCAGCCGTCCTCAGGGCTGCCGTGTCACTGGGAAGCTGCTTCATGAACCATCCACAGCCATGTATGGCCTCGAGCAGTCTTTGCATTTACGATGGTACCCCAGCCAAGCTCTGCCTCGCACTGCAGAGCGGGGTGAGAGCCACGTCCTCAGCATGGTCCCTTCGCGGCAGAAGCAGATGCCAGGCTCAGAGGCTCCCTGCTTTAGTTAACTTTTCCTCTGGAAGGGTTGTGGATGGCAAGGCGGGTCTGTATATAACTGATACTGTGTATAATGCTCTTACACTAAGGTAACAGGTTTAATTTTCCCTCAAAATATGTTCCTGGAGTGGTTACTTCTTCTTTTCCACCTGTTCTGAGCAGCCAAAGCTCTTCTGCTTTTATCACCTAAAAATTAGCTCCGGTTTTAGC
This sequence comes from Rhagologus leucostigma, assembly GCA_013397725.1. NCBI lineage: Eukaryota > Metazoa > Chordata > Aves > Passeriformes > Rhagologus > Rhagologus leucostigma. The sequence continues at coordinate 1,462,971 of VZTD01001486.1, read as the reverse complement.
ACCTGCGCGTGGTGCCTTGTAAAGCTCAGCTTGTGTGAAATGGTGATAAATGGAGGCAATGAACCAAAACAGTTCAGTTTGGGCAGAGCCACAAGGGAGGGCAGAGGTGCAGACACTGTGTGAGGCAGCTGTGTCTGCTGCACTGGCACAGGAACAGGGAATGGCTTGGGTTGAAAGGGACCTTAAAAATCGCCCAGTCCCACCCCCTGCCATGGGCAGGGACCCCTCCCACTATCCCAGGTTGCTCCAAGCCCCTTCCAACCTGGCCTTGGGCGCTTCCAGGGATCCAGGGGCAACCACAGCTGGTCCCAGTGCCTGTGCCTTGCTGGGTTCCATCCCAGCATCACGACGAGCTGCTCTGGGTTCCCAGTGTTCTTCAAGGATGAGCGGGTGAATAAATCCCATCCCGAAGTCCCTGACACACCCTGAGCCCACGGCTCAGCCCTGCTGCGGGATGAGCCGGCGTGTGGCCACTGCAATCCCACGCCCCTGACGGAAATGGGAATGTCAGCGCCTTCTCCAGAGCACTTGTCTCTGAGGAGCCCCAGTGCCCCTCCCAGCTAATCCTGACAAGCAGCGTGTCAAGGACAGCCAGGCTCCCCCGGGCCGCAGCCGAGCGCCGGGAACGCGCCAGAGCTTCTCACAAAGGGCTGTTCCCTGTTCTCTGCACTCAAACAAGTGGGTTGGTACCAAAGACCTCATCCTCGGGCTGTGTCCCCTGCCTCATCATCCCTGGTCCTCGGGCTGTGTCACAGAATGGAATCTCAGAATCATCAGAGGGCTTGGAAAAGCCCTCTGAGACCATTGAGTCCAACCCCAGCACTGCCACCACTACCCCCTGTCCCCAAGTGCCACATCTACACATCTGTTAAATCCCTCCAGGGCTGGGGACTCCCCCACTGCCCCAGACAGCCTGTGGGACACAGCGGGGCTGGAACACGAGAGGGTTAATTCTGCTATCCTTGGTGTCTCTAAAGTCACCCTGAGGCCGGTTCATGTGTCCTCTGCCCGTCTGCCCCAGCCTGAAGCACATTTCAGTTCCACCCTATCGATGTTGACTTCACATAATTTATTTCCAAAACTCCCAAGCTGCTGTTCCTGATGTGACTAGAGAATTTCTGCCGACTCCTTCAAATGAAAAGCAATTCATTTCCACCCAGCGCTCCAATCTAAGGCGATGAGAGAGTGTGAGAGGGAAAACAGGAAGCAAAGTGAGGTTTCGGAGTCGGTTTATTTGCTGGCAGCCCAAGGAGCAGCTTAGGCTGATGGAGTGTAGTGGGTCGGGCAGGGGACCCTCGCTGGGCTGATGGGATTAACCCGAGGGATTTGCACCAGCAGAGGCAGTGAATCCCATTTACTGCAATAAATAAACCTGCAAATGGGTGGGACTGGTTTGAAACGGGAGGTTGGATAGATTCTTCTGGCTGAGAGGGGCCTTGGCTGGGTGATGAACCAGCACATGATGGGGTTTGCTCACTGTTGCGGAGGGAGGGGGTGAGGCAGAGAAAATCATGTGGGTTTCTTCTTACTATTCACTAGAGACTAACTCTTTTCCACTTCAAATATTTACCACCTTGTAATTTGATGGGCTCTGTGTTCAGCCTCTTGACACCCTCCCCCAATGCTGGTGACACTCCAAGGGTGCCAAACCAGGCCGTGACTCAGGGGTGAGGGTGCTGGAGGGTGAGCTGGGCTCCTCGAGGCAATGAGGTGGTGAGGGAGGAGATGTGTTACTCCTTAGACTCAGTGTCCCTAAATGCTTCCGGGAATACCCCTGGAGCTTTCTGCGGCTTGGCACCTGCAGCTCTCCTCAGGGCTGTGAGGGGAGCCACAGGGTAATGAGCCATTAGCTGTAACTATTTCAGCTCAAGGCACTGTAGATCCACATTTCCCTTGATCCCACACGTGTCCTGTCCCTCGTGCAGGTGATGCTGGCGGAGAGGAAGGGCACGGATGAGCTCTACGCCGTGAAGATCCTGAAGAAGGACGTCGTTATCCAGGACGACGACGTGGAGTGCACAATGGTGGAAAAACGCGTCCTGGCTCTCTCTGGGAAGCCTCCGTTCCTGACCCAGCTCCACTCCTGCTTCCAGACCATGGTAAGAGCTGGTGCCACAGCTTGTCCCCACCAAGGGGCGTGGTGGACTGGGGACCCTGAGCACTGGGAGCCCGACACTTTGCAAAATGGAGTGGAATAATGTTCAAGGCCAGGTTGGATGGGGCTTGGAGCAGCCTGGGAGAGTGGAAGGTGTCCCTGCCCATGGCAGGGGGTGGAACTGGATGAGCTTTAAGGTTCCTTCCAACCCAAACCATTCCAGGATTTTATGTTCTCTGTACATCCCTGCATTTGCCAAAGCAATTGTGTATTCTCTGCCTTGGCAGCCTCACACCTTGTCCAGTTCACTGGCAAAAGTACCTCCAGGACCAAAATGTGGGGGTGTGACATGAAAGTGAAATGTACAATAGCTGCACCCCAGGATGTGTTTGTCAGGGAGCTGCTGGTGACATTAGAGGTGATTTCCCAGCCCTCAGTGCCCCCAGCCCGCAACATCCCTTATGGTTCAATAGCAAAGTGCTGCACTTTTTCCCAGGACTCATTCCTCTGATCAAAGCCCTGAGCAAAGGGAGAAACCTCATCCAAGCTGCAGGAAATCCAGTTTTCCATGGGTGTGTGATTGGGTTTGTATGAGTCAGGAGTAGAGAGGGGGACGGGGGACCTTTAATACAAGCCCTGCCCGGCCCTCGAGCAGCCTGTGAATGAGAATGTCCAGGTACACATTAGTGGGAGCCGGCAGAGGGAATCAGCAGAGCCCTTTAGAACGATGACAATGCTTTCCAGGAGGATTACATTTTAATATTATCCCAGAAATTTCATTTACCAAACACATTGAGTGTATTTAAAGCCTGCGGCCCGGCTTTGCAGCACAGCAATCAGGATGTGGCAGGAGCAGCTATTTCACACAGCATCTCCCTGGCATCTGAAGTGAGTCAGCGCAGGATTATTCCTGGCAGACCTATAGTAGCTTAATAGTAATCGTATTTGTAATGTAATCAAAATGTATAGCAGGGTGTATTATCAAACGCTGGCACAAAGCACTTTGATTTCTGGGAGCACAGTCCAGAGCACAATTCTCCACCGGGGCTGTTGGCTCAGCGGCTTCGGGAGAGAGAAAAGCCCTAAATCTGTGTTTTAGAGGAAAAGGGAAGATGAGCAAGGAGAGAGCTCCTGCCTGGGGCTGGAGGGCGAGAGGTGCCTGTGCTGGGGGATCTGGGGTGCTCTGAAATGTTCCAGGTCAGAGCCTGGGCTCTGGGAGGGGGGGTGAGCTGGGGGTCCCTGGGTGTCCCTAGGTGAGCTGTGCCTTTGCTGTGACCTCTGGGTCACAGCAGTGAAGGGCAGAGCAGCCACAGCCACACTGAGATGATAAATCACAGAATCGTGGAATCGTTTGGGTGGGAAGGGACCTTGAAGATCATCCATGGGCAGGCAGGGACACCTCCCACTATCCCAGGTTGCTCCAAGCCCCATCCAGCCTGGCCTTGGACACTGCCAGGGATCCAGGGGCAGCCACAGCTTCTCTGGGCACCCTGTGCCGGGGCCTCCCCACCCTCACAGGGAACAATTCCTTCCCAGTATCTAATAAGGGGTGGATGGGAGCGTGGTTGTTGTCCTGGCTCTGCCTCTTGCTCGCAGCGTGCAGTCAGGCAGGGATGGAGCAGTTAATTAGAAGGGCACTGAAAGGAGCCCGGGGAGTTGCATCTTGGCTGCCCAGGGAAGGGGGAGTGTCACCAGCTCCATGCCAGGCTCTGCGGTGGATTTACATCTCCGTACTGTGCTGCTGCTGCTCAGCGAGTGTGGATGCTCCAGACTTGGACAGACGCCGTCCTTTCCGCCACCGACAGGAGCCAGGACAGCGTTCCGTGCCCATCCCTCCCTCCCAGCCTGTGGGCTGCCCAGCCATCTGCCTGCTTTAGTCATGGCATTTCTTCCCCTGAAGCACCAGCGTTCCCTTCCCCACCCAAATGAGGAAAGCTCAGCTCCTGCTTTTAGAGCTCAGCTGGCTGTTTCAAGAGCCCGTCTTTTTAATATTCTTCCTCCTTGAAGCAGATCGATATATTTAGGAGGCAGCTGCAGCCGAGCCCGGCGCTGCTCTGCTCTCCCGTGGCTGTCACGGGCTGCCTGCCGTGGCGGTGGCTGCTCAAGGTGACATTGCCGCACGTGCCTCCCCCGGGGCTGGCCGGACGCCTGCCGGGGCTGTCCTTTACACAGGGGGTGCTCCCGAATCCCCAGGCAGCCGAAAAGCCGAGCCGCCCGTTGTATCCCATCAGTGCCGCGTGTTTTACACAGCCCCGCTGCCCCCGTGCCGCTGCATTCGGTTGCTCTGGGGCCGCCCCACGGCTGTGGGCTGTGCTGGGGGCAGGAGCCGGCCCCAGTTCCTCTGGCCGGGCATTGCCAGGCTGGGAAGTGCCCTGTGGGTGCTGAGCCCCAGTTCCTGCACAGCCCCGGCTATGGCAATGCTCCAGCTGCATCTCTTGTGGGCTCCCTGTCCTTCCTGTCTGAAAAGCAGGGCAAGACTTACTTGAGGAGGAAATGAGCAATGGGAAATTTTTTATTATGTAATGCTGCCAACCTGCAGCTCCTGCAGTGCTCCAGCCTCTGTGTCCTTCCTTCCGTGGGTGCAGTGGGGTAGCCTGGGGTTGTCACTGGGCTCTCATGCATGGAGGGCCCATGTCGCTGCAGGCCCTTGTCCCCAGTCCCTCTCCAGCTCTCCTGGAGCCCCTTTAGGCTCTGGAAGGGGCTCTAAAGTCTCTGTGGAGCCTTCTCTTCTCCAGGTGAACACCCCCAGCTCTGCCAGCCTGGCTCCAGAGCAGAAGGGCTCCAGCTCTCAGAGCATCTCTGGACTCCTCTGGATTCCCTTAACCCCACGTGAACATGACCAGAGTGACCCCTCAGACCAGGCTGGAAGGAGTGTGGGGGGAGTGCAGCTTCCTTCTGCCTCCCCAGCTTGACCAGCGGTCCCCTGCAGACCTGCGCACCCCCGGCACTGCCATCCTGGGAGAGGGTTGGGAATGTCCCACGTCCCTCCTGGTGCTTGGCCGAGTCCTGGTGGTCATGGATGGAGCTTGGTCCCCATGGGAACTGCTCGTGTCTGCTGGGCATGCCTTGACTGAAGCCATGGAGTGCCTGGGGAAATGCCAGCAAGGACCTGCCTGAACAACACTTTGAAAATGGCTTCTGTGAAGAAGAGCAAATGTATTCCTGGGAAGTAAAAAACCTCTGGTTTAGGGATTCCTCCCCTTGCCTTCTCCAGTGGATCTGTCTGCAGAGGAGCAGAGCTCCAGTCCTGAGCATTCCAAAGGGATTAGTACTTATGGGCTCTGTATGAACAGGAGCCCCTGCACCCCATGGGGAGGACAGGGATTGGAGCTGCCAGTCACCTTGGTTCCTGTTTCTGACCCCTGCTCTGATTCCCTGCTGTGATAATCCTGTTGCTAATTGCTTGCTTTTTTCCTTCAGGATCGCTTGTATTTTGTGATGGAATATGTGAATGGTGGGGACTTGATGTACCAGATCCAGCAGGTTGGGAGGTTCAAGGAGCCCCACGCTGTGTAAGTGCAGTGGTTTGGCACCTTTGGGGTAGGTATGGGATGTACCTGTGTCACGCGGCTGGAAACAGAGTCCAAGGCACAGGCTTTGCTGTGCAACTCCTGGGCAGAAAGGGAGGGGAAACAGCAGGAATGGGAAGATGCAGGAGAACTCTTTACCTGATGCTAAGGATGCTGGTGCCTCCTCCTCATCCTTGGGGTATATTGTACTTGTAAGTAATTGAGGTAAATAAATAAATTTAGGTAAATAAAAGCACAAGGCGAGAAGGTTTGAAGGCTTCCTGGGAGACACCAGGCCTCTGCTCTGCCTGGTCCTTTCCTGGGGGATGAGAGGGATGTTGGGGTTTGGCTCCTCTGCCGGGGTGGCCACCCCACACGTTAACTGATGGCTTTTAGCTCCTGTTCCTTGAGAGCTGGGCAGAGCAGGATGTGTTCCTGAAAGCCTTCAGACGCTCACATAAAACCCACAAACACTCAGCAGACCCTGCTGGGCTGAACTGGTTTCTTGTCTCTGGCAGAGTCCTCTGGGACCCAGAATATTCCCAAAAGCCAGTGGTGGCAGTACCTGCTGGCTCTGGGAGCAGGGATAACTTTCCTAGCCACACTGCCAGCGTGTCGTGAGGAGCAGCCGTGGATCCAGCTCCTGCTTAATTTGTGCAACCAGAAGTGACAGCCCCCAGCAGCCCGGTGGCATCGCTGCCCGATGTGAGCGCAGCTGCCTTGGATCATCCTCGTGTGATCCTTCTCTGGAATTTCTCTGCCGTGGCTGCCTTGTCCTTTGGTCACATCTGCCTGACGCGTTTCCTTCACTGCCATCCGATAGGGAAGGTTTTCATTTATCTCCTTTAATTATCAGTCTTCCTTTTAAACCTTCTCTTTCAGATTCTACGCAGCAGAAATAGCCATCGGGCTCTTCTTCCTGCAGAGCAAAGGCATCATTTATCGGTAGGTGAGCGGGTTCCTCCTCCCTCCCTTCCCCCTGAGCTCCAGCCAGAGCCGGAGCCACGGGCAGAGCGCGGTGCTCTGGGGGTCCCGCTCTGCCCGCAGCCCCCAGCCTGGGGCTCTCCCTGCTTGTGCCATGGATGGGGCCTGGGAGCTGCCCACAGGTAGGATGAAGGATCCTTAAGGTTGGAAAAGACCTGTGGGACCACCGAGTCCAACCATCAACACATGATGTGCACACCCAAAAGGGAGCTGGGAGCCGCGGGGTGCCCCTGGTTTGGAGGAGGTTCCTGCTTTACCCTGGTTCATGGGAAGGCAGCTCTGGTTCTCTCCTGCCCCTGTCCCATGTGTCTCTCTCCACACAACACAAATACTCCCTGGCAGCCTGGACCAGCTCCAAGCCCCGAATTTGGCTGCAGGGCACTGCTCTCTTACCATTGCCGCTGGGGTCAGCGCTTGCCAGTGGCTTGTTCCGAGCTCTGCGGTGCCACTCTGTCACTTCTGCTGCAGCCACTGAGGCTTCTTTGCCATTCTCAATATGATTCTGGCACCCAGAGGTAGCTGTGTCACTGCCACGTGCCGGACCAGGCTCACAGGCTGCTGGTTTAGCTCTGAAACCAGCATTCTCTGCTCTTCCCTGCTTGGGAGAATTCCCAGAGCCCAGGGTGGAGCAGAGCATCCTAATGAGTGTCAGATACCATTAAGTGCTCTGTAAAGGGAGATGCCAACAGTGCTGCTGGAGTCAGGAGATGCTGAAGATGAAAGAAGTGGAACAGACTTGACGTAAGGGCTGGTTTTTGCCATCAGCTGCTACAGAGAGATTCTAGGTCTGTTGGTCCCCAGTGGCTCTGCTTCCTTCCTTCCCCCGAATCCAAATCCCAGCTCATGTCCGTCTGCCTTTGGCCTGTCAGCACTGACATGATAATTAGAAAATACAGCCTTAAACCCAGCAAGAATGTATAAATTGCACCAAAATACCCAGTGTTTGCTACAAAAGTGTCCTTGAGACTGGAGCATCCACCTCTGGAATGGTGGCTCAAGGCTGGTATTCGGATCCGGGGATCTGTGTTTGGATCCACCTCTGCAGCTTGTGCAAAGGAGCAGAGCTCCTGCGGGTTGGGTACCACAAACAGGTATTCTGGGGGTGAGGATCAGAGGGAAACACAGCTGGTTTGTATTTCAGGGAGCAGAGCACAGGTGAGGCAGGGACTTGTGCTGAGTAGGTGCTTCTCCATCGTGAGAGCTCTAAGTGCACTTTGATTTTCACGGGAGCAAAGAAAAAAATCAATTAAATCCATCTCCTGCCAGATGAGTGTTTTCCATTGCACACTTCAAAGCGCTGTGCCCAGCACAGCATTCCTGTGGGTTAAAAGTAAAATAAACACTCTATCCTGACAGATCTCTGACTTATTTTTACTCATTTCCGCAAACATTATGCTACAAAGGGTCTGGGTGTGAGACTCAGGCGGAGCTCAGCCACAGCAGAGCTCTGGGAGACTCGTGTCGTGTGTTGTGTCACGGCTTTGCTCTCGCCCTGCAGAGACCTGAAGCTGGACAATGTGATGCTGGACAGCGAGGGGCACATAAAGATCGCCGACTTCGGCATGTGCAAGGAGAACATCTGGGACGGAGTGACCACCAAGACCTTCTGTGGCACTCCGGACTACATCGCACCCGAGGTACGGACGGGAAAGGCGGCGGATGGTCCGTGTGCATCCGGGCAGCCTCCCTGCTGCTCCTTCCTGGAGCGACCTTGCTTTGGGCAGCTTTGCAGCTGAAACAGGAACGTGCAGGAATTCACCATCAGCCTGCGAAGTTCATGCCCTCGGCACTGTCCATCTCCTCATCCTCTTAAGGGAACAGGGATGCTGGATCTGCTTCCTTGTGCTGTGTCCTGCTTCCACCTCAGAGAGCAGCACATCCTTGTGCTGCTCTCCCTGCAGCGTGGTTTCCCTCTCTGGGGGTTTTTCCCATGTCCATCCTGCTGGTAGCTCTGTGCCTGTTTTGTCCTTGGCATGCTCAGATCCACCACAGGATGCTCCTCACATGTTCCCTTGCTCCTGGAAATGACAAACCCAGGACCTCAGCTCTGCCCCTCACTCTGTGTGATAGAAGCTTCCAGCACAACAGGACCAGTGAGAAACAGGGAATTATCAGTGGATAATATTTTCATGTGGAGTGGAAATCCTTAGATCTCTCCAGCTCACTGTTTGCAGTGAGGGACTGTGTGTCTGATGGGGAGAGGCTCCCCATCCATGGCTCTAGATCCCCACAAAGTAACTTTGCATTTGGTTATTACTGATGTGATAGAGTCACACATGGCACTTCCATGAAGTGCTGTATGGGCACAGTTTAATGCTAGACTTGTGAAATTCAGAGGAGTAATTATTCTCAAATGTCTGTTCCCTTCACATAAAAATATCCCTCTAAAATCTTGTCACTCTGCTGAATTTGCAATGATGAAGTTAATATTTATTCATTTAAATATTTTAGAGAGATACTCTTAGCTAGGACATCAATGCACTCGTGTGCTAAACCACATTGTGTTTGCTGCAGCCAGTGAGGTTTCCCATTACTGGATCAAACGTGCTCCATCCCTCATCCCACCAGGATTAATACTGGTTGTGTTGGTGCAGAGCTTGTCACTGTGGGTGATTAATGCTCCTTCAAAGCAGGACAAATGACCAGTTCTCCATGTGTTTGCCTGAGTGTTTTCACTTTAACTCTTATTTTCTTCTCCTTGCTGTAATTCGTCTTTTTCCAAAAGAAAAACAACAAATGGGAAATCAGGATGCAAATCACTTTGGCGCCCAGGAAAGGCATTAAAGCCTGCTGCCCATGGGTCTCAGAGGAGCAATCCCACGATATTTGGGAATAGCAATCAGGTTGTGTGGTTGTGGTGCCGTGGTCACGCTCCAACCCAGGCCCTTCTGCTGCTCTGTGCCTCCTCTTTCAGGGAGCTGCAATGTGCTCAGGCCAATGTGGCTTCGGGGTAAAACTGTCCTGCGATTTGCTTGACCCATTTTTGGGCCTTTTTCTATTCCGAGCAGAGCTCTGCGTGCCCAGGTGACTGGTACAGCCTGCAAACGGCCCCGTGTGTGATTCCCTCTGAACAAAGCTGCTCGTCACCTGCTGGGGTGTGACCTTCCCCGACGGGCTCTGGGGGACTGCAGAGCACAGGGGATTTCTTTTAAGTGCTCTTTCCTTTTGAAGACCTTTATGGTGTGAACAGTTCACACCCGAATTTCATGGAGCGCTGGTAAAGAGCAAGTGGGAGGGACTCCGAATGCGCTTGGCCGAGGGATTTCAGTGCTGAAATGTGTCCCAGGGAATAACCCCGTCCTCGTGACCCGCTACAGCTCGGAATCACTTTGCCCTGTGCCACCAGGTCAGAGCCGAGAGTGTAACGCTGCTGTTCCTGTTGTTGCAGATAATTGCTTACCAGCCCTACGGGAAGTCCGTGGATTGGTGGGCGTTTGGAGTCCTGCTCTATGAGATGTTGGCTGGCCAGGTAATTGAGTTTTAATTGATTCCTCTGGGCTGGGTCACATTCCATTGTGAGCATAGGCTGCCGTGGGATTTGCCCTGCTTGGCATGTGAATGGACCATCTTCTTGGAGTTGGGGGTGACACTGGGGGTGCCGCCCCAGGGACTGTGAGACTCGTGTCACCGTGTGCCACTCCCAGGGCTGGCTCCATGGACAAGGACCACAGCAGCACACGGGAGCTTCGAGATCCAGGAATGCCCCTGAAGCTGTGTCTGCTTTGCTCTAGGCCCCCTTTGAGGGAGAAGATGAAGACGAGCTCTTCCAGTCCATCATGGAGCACAACGTCGCCTACCCCAAGTCCATGTCCAAGGAGGCAGTGGCGATCTGCAAAGGGGTAAGGGCTGGGCTGGGTCCTCTGCTGGGTTGGGGGAGTGTGGGCAGTGAGATCCTGCACCCCTGGGGGTCCCAGCTCACCACGCTGCTCCCCAGCACGAGCGGGATCTGACACTGCTGGGTCCTGGTGCCTGTGCCCCCCAGTCCTAAAGCCACAACTTGTGCTACCGTGTGTGCATGTACTAAACCCAGGTAAGAGTAACACCTGCATCCTCTCTGTGTCTTACACTGAACAAAAATACAGCTGGGACCTGGGGCTGGCCTGGGGGCAGGAGAGGGTCAGGGGAGAATTGGGGTGTTGGCTGGGAGGTGGGAAGGGAGGGCTCCTGCCCAGAGACCCTGTGCCACACCAGATGAGGACAAGGCAGCTCTGTGAACCTTTGTCTGAAATGAAAAATTATGCTTGGGGAAAATGGATGTGATCCCCAAATAGTTTTCCTAAGATCAGACACAAAACCTTCATCCTTCCGCTTAGCTGTGATAAGTTGCCCTTCAGGACAACCTGAAGCTCAGGGCTGGTGGTGTCTCCATGAGGTCAGGGCAGCATTTTCATTATCCTTTCTCTTAATTTGCAGTGAAGCTCTGCCTTGCCCAGCATCCCAAGCTCTCCATGGACTGGGCCTAGGCCTGACTTAATTGCAGCCTGAGTTAATTTGATGTGATGGATAAAGGCTGGCGAGGTCCTGATGTTCTGTGTGCTTGGGACTGAGCCTCATCTCACCCCCAGTGCCACACACTGCTATAAATACGTGTTTGTGTAGGAATTTAAGAAATGTTTGCTTATAATAGTTAATATTGAAAATATCTGAATGTTCTCTATCTCAAAATAGTGTTTCTATCTACAAATGACACATCCTGCGCTTAACGCTCCCACTGCGGCATTTCAGAGCCTCTTCCTGGCGTTGCCAGGATTCTGAGCTGGTGTTAAAGAGGCATATTCACTTGTCCCTTGGGGAAAAGCTGCTGCAGGTGTTCCCACCTGGAATGGGGCACACGGAGGGGGTGCTGCCCTGCCACAGTCAGCAGAATGCAGGAAAATCAAGTCCATAATTCAGAAACCACACGGGTGGTTGGAGGGGGATTCCCACAGAGGCTGTCGCCATCTCCCCTCCTCTTGCTGGTGTTGTTTGGGATGTAAAGGGAAAATCCAGTGTGTTCCTGCTCAGGGGGGATGGGGGACACTCAGTGCTGCTGAGCATCCCCCGGTCCCGGGGCAGCAGAGGCTGGAGCAGGGCCCAGGCTCAGTGTTGGCTTTGTTTGCTGCTGCATCAGGCACAACGTGGGTGCTGTAAATCAATGAGCAGGGACTGCGGCTGCAGCGGCTGCTGGATGTAGCTGCCATGGCTTTTCTCGCTCTGGAGATGGGAGGCTGCATGGGAGGATATTTGGCCATGCACCGAGGGTCGGCTCGCCATAAATTTCTGTGGCTTTTTGTAGCAAAGTGGTGGTTCCCTCTGTGTTATTGTTGTTTCAAAACCTCATGACATTTTTTGCCACCACCAAACTGCTACACCAGAAAGTTTAATTGAAACTCTGTGTGGGATTTAAGAACTTTTTAGTAAGATGGGAACTAAGTGTTTCCATTTTCCCCTGGAATACAGTGACGTGCGTCTTGATGAGCTGCACCGAGCTGTTTGTGTTGGGGTGTGGCAGGGCTGCCAGCAGGGCCCAAACTCAGCATTGTAACAGTCCAAGGAACTGGAGAAACCTCTGCCCTTACCTGTGAGGGGTTTGGGATTTCACCACCATGTTCCCCAAACCCATTTTGTTGTTCCCCCACGGTTTTGCTCCGATGTGCCGGTGCCAATCACCCCTTCCTGCTGCACTGCTGGGAGATGGAACGTGTTTGCTCCTGAAAGCCTGGGACCAAGCAGAGCCCAGAGACAGGTGTTAATCAGGGATCCTTGGCTCCAGGAAGGAAACTGGAGCATTCCCGGGTGCCGGGACTCTCCAGTCAGCAGCAATTAGCGGATCAAACTGAGCATTCCCCTGCTCTGCTGTCAGCTTGGATCTGTTTCTGCAGGCTGATCTCAGAGCTGCTGTGTCCCTGTGCAGGTAGGGCAGGGTGGCTCTCCTGAGCCCCAGGTTGGTTACCAGGAGCCAGGGCTGGGCTCCTGTCCCGGCCTTTCCCACTCCACATGGAGGGGTTTGGTGGTGCCTGAGCAGAGCAGCCCTTTCCAGGGAACAGACTGTGGCTATCAGCTCCCTCGTTAATCTCTGCCTGATAGCAAAGGCATGAAATGCCGTGTTTTCCACAGTATTTTGGGACTATTTACAGGGGTTTTGGTTGGCATTTCCCCTGGTGCTGCTGCCTGAGGAAAGCCCATCAGAGCTGCTGTCCGTGCTGCTGCCACGTGTGTTCGAGAGGCCAAGACACGTCTCCTCTGCCACCTTCCCAGGCTGCTGGGGTTTGTTGTTGGGTTTTATTTTATAAAGGGCTGTGTGCTGCAGTGCCAAGGGAAACTCAATTATTAACGAAAAGCAAGTTGGAAAAATATTCTTGCTTTTGTTTTTGCTGGCCCCTGGCCCCTGGCCCCCTGGCCCCTCCCTCCTTAGCCCTCCAGCTTGGCTCCCTGCTTGAGGACAGGCTCTGCAAGGCTGATGCTGATGCCAGTCACATCCTCGCCCTGAGCAGAGGCTGGAAAATCCCTGGCCCAGCCTGCAGAGCCTGCCAGGCCCTCGCTGTTTGTAGATGGGCTTTCCAGGGGGGTGCTGCCTTACGGAAGCTGCTCTCCATCACTCTTCCAGCTGCAGATGCCATCACAGCTGGAGGCCAGGGGTGTAGAGCTGTTTGCTCACAGAGCAGTTGGTGGCTCTGCTCTCACCTTGTATTTGTTGGAGTTTTTTTGTCTCTTTAGGGTTTTAGGTTTGTTTTTGTTTTCCCCAGGGTTTTCCTTGCTTCAAGTGCCCTATTGCAGCTGTTAAAGATCAGCTTTCCTGAGCAAGTTTGTTTTGTGCCGTCAGAGGTGGCAGGGCTGACCTGTATCCAAGCACATGGGTGGGAGGTGTCTCAGCTCCCCAGCTGGAGCATTGGCATCTCCTGTCCCTCCCGGGGGTCCTGCAGACCCCCAGCCCTGGGACACGGAGGCTTGAATCCTTGATCAGGATGAATGGCCCTGCTTTTAATAAAGCAGTGCTTTTGTTGCAGGTATAAACCTCATATTCTTCATCCTTATCAATGTCTTGTGAGTCTCTGGAATCTCCATCTGATCTCTGAACACGGCTCAAACCCTGCCCCAGGATATTAATGTTGTACAGCTGCCCATAATTCCTGGGGCCCCTTTCCCTTATCGAGCCAGTGAAGAGAAAAAGTTTAGATGATAAACAACGTTAATGGACTGTTTGTTCTTTTTTTCTCCAAATTGACTCTCCCATTAGAAATCCACCTCGTGTCTGTGCTGCCACAGCTCCGGAGGAGAGGGGGTTCTGCTTCCAGGGCTGATGAAAGTTTTGGAGAGCAGATTGTTCATTTTAAACGGGCAGTGGGTTTTAGAGTTCACTCTGCAGATGCTGAGAAGTTTGTGCCAGGCAAAGGGACTGCTGGGCAGCTCCCCTGCTGCAGCCAGGTGCTGAGGGAGCTCTGCCAGCACCCCGAGGTTGTTCCTTGGCAAACCAGTTTCATTCCCAGAGGGAAAGGGGATGTGCCCACCCTGCCAGTGCTCATGTACCTGCCATCTGCATAGTCTGCTCTCATAAGCCATTGTCAACCTTCCCTGTCCCTGGAGTCACTCCAGCTTCTTCCTCAGTGTCCTCTCCTTGGAGCCCCAAAGGCTTCTGGAGGAGATGGGACTCTGATGTGAGATGTCCTGGGATGTCCAGCTGGGAAACACAGCTCCCTGGGGGCTTGTTGGAGGGGACATTTTGGGGAGCAGTTGGACACCCTGTGACTGTTTTCTCTCTCCTGTCCCCAGCTGATGACCAAGCACCCCGCCAAGCGCCTGGGCTGCGGCCCGGAGGGGGAGCGGGACATCAAGGAGCACGCGTTCTTCCGCTACATCGACTGGGACAAGCTGGAGCGCAAGGAGATCCAGCCCCCATTCAAGCCAAAGGCTGTAAGTGTGCCGGGTCCCCACCCTGTCCCACTGCCAGGGAACCTCCGGGGCCTCTCCCACCCTCGGGCAGACAGGCGGGTGCTGCTTGTCCTGGAGGTGCCGCTTCTCTGTCTCCTTGGAAGATCATGTTCCCTGGGATGTGGCACGTGCCAGAGCTCTGCTGGGGCAGGAGAAGTCCGTGATGCCTGGCCCCAGCTCAGGCTTGCAGGATTGGAAGCTCCATACATTCAGCTCCTGGACCCCCCTGTTTTGCATCCTGTCTGTCTGTCTTGTCATCTCGGGTCAGTCAGTCTGTTGGGTTTTTCTCCCTGCTTCTCAAGTTGACCAGGTCTCTCTTTTCTTTAATTTCAACTTTATTTCAACACCCAGCTCATCCCAGTCTGCCTGAGTGGGCAGTGGAGCTGGATGTCGCCGCGGTTTCTCTCCAGGATGGAAGGAAGCTGGAGCCTGGCTCTGCGGCGAGGGGATCCTGGCTGCTCCTCCTCAGCCCTGCCTGGCTCTGCTGGAGAGAGGTGCAGGGAGTGCAGCCTGGGGGAATGAGCAAACCGAGGTAGAGGCGGGAGCAATTGGAAGCCGTTTGTCAAAAAAGACAGGAATGCTTGAGTGCTCCTTGTCCAGCTGTATTTGCAGTGACAAGTGTCCCTGTGACACCAGTGCAGGGGTGACACCAGTGCAGGGGTGCAGCCTGAACCCCAGCCTGGGTCTCCCTGCCCACAGTGCTGGGGCTGCTCTGTGCCCCCAAACTCTCCATGAGCCCCTCTGGCCCTGTGCTCTCCCTGCCCTTATGCAGACTTGGGAACAGGGAAGTCTCTCCCTGGATTTCTCTATTTCTCTTTGTCTCTGGTGGGACTGGCAGGGTCACAGCCATGTCCGAGTCTCTCCGTGGTGCTCCAAGTCCTTAAGGCTTGGGATAGTTCACGTGCTTCCCCCCTGGGTGCCTGCTGGCTGCAGTGCCCTAGCTGGGCACTGGTGTTTCACAGAGAACTGAATCCCCACTTAATCTGATCTCATGGCTGATATTTGTGATCAGGGTGGGAACATTCCTTAATCCATCCTCCTGGATCACAGCTCAGAGTCCAGGAGTGCTCCATGTATTTACCTGCGGCCTCCCCGTCCCACTGCCCATAACAGCCTTCTGCACATCTGCTTTTCCTCTGCTTTACAGTTACCCTGTTCGTTTGAAGGGCCCCCTTTGGTGCTTGGAAAAACTCTGCTTTCAGGGAAAACCTGGAGTGGGAATCCCTTTGGTGAAGGGTGCTCGGTGCCTTTAGCTCTGCTTTCTCTCTCAGTGCCTCTCTGCTCCAGCAGGTTTTTCCTTCCCACAGCTCCTTTCCTGGCTGATCAAACGGGAATGAAACACCCCTGTGGTGGCTGGGCAGGAGCCTCCACAGCCCTGTCTCCTCCGGCACGGCTGGGGCAGGGACGCTGGCCTGGAGAGCTGCCCCTCGCCCCGGGGCTGCCGGCCCTGCCCTGCCTGTGTTTGGGGCTGCTTGTTTGAATTTCAGGCAGATGCTTTTTACCGAGTTCACTGCTGGCAGCGGTGCCTTTGCCGGGAGCTCCGTGGGTGCGCTCCTTGGAGCTGCTCGCGGCCGAGAGCCGCCCTGCGCCGCACAGTCCGGGCTGCCCACAGCCTCAGAGGGGCAATGTCCTGCTCTCCCTCCTGCCTCGGGAATGGGGAGACGCAGGTGCTGGGATGGTCAGCACAGGAGTCTGGATTGCTGCCTGCTTGCCTTTCCCTGGGAGGGAAGGGAATCTTCAAGGCACTGGACCATGTAGGAACGGCATTACTGGGAAAGCTGTAGCTTTGATATCAGAGTACAACACTGTGAAAGTGTGTGGGGCTGTTTGTGCACCCCATGATTTGTTCTCTGGGGTGGGATCCAACCTTTGTGCCAGGGATGCTGAGGCACAAGGGGGGATCCATGAGCTCCAGCTGTGGAGGGATCCTGGTCCATACCCGAATTCACTGAAGGGTCACCAGGGCTTCATGAGGTTATTCTGTCCCTGTCTCCTGAATCCACAGCTTCTGCCATTTCCCACCTCTGTGTCCATTTTCCAATGAAGCTGCTGCTGCTGTGTCCCCTCCACCCATCGCTGTCTTCCTGAGCAGGTCCCCAGTGTCACTGCCTGCCCTGGGCCGGGGCAGAGTGTCGATGTTTGGTGCTTTACAGTGAAAAGCAACTGAATTCCATCAAAAGCACTTTCTTACTCCTCTGCTGCTTTAAAATGTGCAAATTTTGTCCTGCTTTAAATGTCTTCTTTCTTTAAAAATCCCTCTGACACCGGCCCTGGGGAGGGGGACTGTAAGCTGCCAGCTGTCGCTTCACCCAGCGGCTGGCGCCAGGAAAATTCCCTGTTTGATAGGACAGGGAGATTAACAGCAGCTGATTTGGGATTTAGGGAGGATTAAGACAACTCAGGTACCTGCTGATAGCTGATATTTCTCCAGCAGTGCCTCTGTGCTGGAAAAAGCTGTTTCTTTGATGTCAGCCGTGAGCATGGGGTGGAGCAGCAGGGATGGGAACAGGGCTCGGACACTGTGTGGAGTGTTTCGGGGGTGATGAGGGGGGATGTGGCCGAGTGTGACCTTCAGGTGGCCACACCAGGGCCAAGTGCTGCTGTACAGGGGGCTGGTGCTGGCCTGCCTCTTCACCTTGGCTTGAGTCTATTTTCTTTTCCTTTTTTTTTTATAATTAGCATCTCTAAAGGTCAGGCTGCAGGAATCGTCTGTATCCAGAGCTTCAAAATAAGGAATAACATGCAAATGAGGGCTGGGTGTCAGCCCCCACCTGCCCCCAGCCTCCCCCTTCTCCAGTCCGTGCTCAGCCCCAGGAACACCAGCCAAGGGGAGCAGAGCCCCATCCAAACTGCCTTCAGCATCATTTTGCTTATCAGAGGCATCATTAGTTCATGTTTGATTTGAGCTCGTGGCCCAGCTCCTCATCCCTCCCCGTCTCCACAGAGGCACCTTCGCTCCGTGTCTCTGCTGTAGCACCCAGCACCCGCAGATCTTTTGGCCACATTTCCGTGATTCTGTAGCATCTCTGCAGTTTGGAGTGGGGGCACAGGGAGGGTGCAGGGGGTGCTGGAGAGGGCTCCCAGTGCCTGCCCAGCACTGCTGCTGGGGAGGGAGTCACATCCCTCCCAAAACCTCCCTCATTTCCCACCAACAGTGAATGGAGGCTTCAGCCTCCGCCTGGCCGGGCTGTTCCGTGCCCGGAGCTGAGCGTGAATTCCCAGGAGCTCCTGTGTTGCTTTGTGCTTGATTAACCTTTATCACAGAGTCAGGAACAAGACAGATCGGGGGCTGGGTTGTCTTTGGTGGTTCTGACGTGGGGCTCTGCTTGGCTGCTCCCTGCTCTGGCTGGTGCATAACAATTCCTTTCCTGGGTCTGCAGTTACCCTGGGAGTGTATTTACACTTCCCTGCTCTCCCTGTCTCTTGTTGAGATAATTATTGTTTTTGGTATCTAATTACTCCTTTACTTTACATAAAGCCTAGTGATTTGAAAAGTCTCATTTTGAAAGCGCTGAAATCACACGGCAGAGCCCAGGATTATTCACAACAGCATGGGGGGTTAAAAAAATGGCTTTTCATCTAATAATTTTTAATTGCATAAATTAATTTTCCCTAACTGCTTGTAGTTAATTAATATTGAAATGCCGCTTACTGACCTGGATGTGTAAAAACACCAGTTGCCTGCATAGGGGGTTTTGTTCAGCCTTAGTTCAGCCTGTACAAGGTGAGTTCTGATGTTTGCATAAGTAATTTCCTAATTAGATGGGGTTTAAGGATTGAGGGGGCTGACATTGGGCAGGTGGATGTGCTGAGGTTAAACATCTCTGGTAATCCAGTCAGGATTTGCTCTGGGAGACCCAGGGCCCTGTAAAGACTTTCCCTGAGATTTCCCAGACTACTCAGCCTCTGTTTTCAGTGTATTAGGCAAAAACTTGTCTTTTCCCTAGGAGAGGGATGAATGGCAGGGTCCTGCACCAGGAACCCTTGCAGTGGATGCTCCCTTTGGCAGCAGCAGGGATGAAGGGATGTGCTGGAGCATCCCAAACTGGGGGGGGAAGGTCATCAGCCAGACACAAGTGAAAAGCACCATTGTCCCCCCGACCATCACAGGGACCCTCAGCATGGCACCAAGTTCATGCTGTGACCCAAATTCCCCTAAATGCAATTGCCAGAAGAGCCCTGATCCTCCCCAGAGTGCAAGGAGCCAATTTCCTGGCCCAGAGCAGCACCAGGAAAGTCACACTTGCCCAGGAGATGCCTGCAAGGCCAGTGGGATTGTGGCTGTACCACTGGTTTGGGACAAAACCCTGGGAAATCGAGGGTGTCTTCAGCCCAGCACCTCCCCTTGGCACTGGGAGCGAGGGTGGGTGGCAGCAGCATCCTCGGTTTCTTATGGCCCTTGATTGCATCCCAGGGATCAATGGAAAATATTTTATTGTGCCTTTTGTCTCTATTTGAAATCAAGCAGGGAAGTGATTAAATACAAGGCCATCTTCGGAGCTGACAGGTTTATTTCTGCAGCTCAGGAAGAAAAGCCATTCTGTGCTGGCTATAAATATTAGACAGGACACACTGGGATTTATGTAAGATAAATTCCTACCCTCCCCCTTTCTCCAGTTAGGATGGAGTGATGTCTGTACATTAATATCAGACTAAAATGAGGATGATTTTTCACTAGATGGCTTTAGATAAATGTAAAAATTCGTATGGCATCTGTGTCCATTAACCAGGAACTTAATCTGGGAAGCTGTAAACAAGGTGCTCGTGCAGACAGTGACTGTTTGCTGCCTGGAGCAGCACGGATCCTTCCTACTCTCCCTCATCACAGGGGTGGGCCAAACCTGGACCTCACCTCCTCCACACCTCGGGGTTGGGTTGGGATGTGCCTTCTGTAAACTCAAAGACAGTTTTCAACTTTAAAGTATTGATTTTACCCATCCATTTTATCTCCATCCAAACAGAAAGTCCATAAATTCCACACAGCAGGGCAGGAAATACCACGGATAGATGCAACTTTTCAAATTTTCCATCCACATATTCTTACCTCGTTGCATTATGGTGAGAAATTCTTGCTTGCCAATATGCATATTAAAATATATTTGTGCTTCCTATTCCGATAACTGGCAGCCTCTCATCAGGATTAATTTTTCAGTCTTTCTGAGGGGGTTGCTGGTTTGATTTTTTATTTTTATTTTTTTCTAAGACAGCACATTTCTTTGTAGCCAAAAGGCAGGCAGTGCTGTCAGACACTGCACGTGGGCTGCCCTGCATGTCTGCACTGAGGTCTCCTGAAGCTAACAGGGAATGACAGCGGGATGGGAAGGCCCTGGAAGGCTCTGGGTGTGTACTGGGAGCTGATGGGTCGGCAGGTGAGCGGCTGAGCCGCAGGTGAGCCCTGCCAGGGGGGTGGCACTGCCCGGATGAGCCGGAGCACTGCAGCTTTCCCAGTGAGCCTGCTGCCAGTCTGTGTCAGCCCAGTGGCCCTGGCGAGCCCAGCCTGGCTCCTCGTGTCCTGCCTTTGGCTCCTGGGCTCTGTGGAACTGGCAGCTCCCATTTGGAGGATTTAATTGCTGTTTTGATCTTAATGTGATGGCTTGGGGAAGGCGTTGAGCTGTGGCTGACTTGTCAGACATCTCAAACATCCTCCTGCTCAATCCTCAGGCTGGACTTGATCCCGTGGTCTGGAGCAGCAGCTGCACTGCTGGGAGAGCAGCCTCGGCTCCTGCGGGGTCAGCGGTGGCCGGAGCCTCCCCAGGGCCGGGGCTGCACTGCCCAGGAGAGGGGCAGGGGAGCAGGGCTGGCTTCAGCTCCGTGCTGAGCTCAGGGCGGGGGCAGGAGACGCCTTTGGGAGTAGAAGCTTAACCAACCCAGACTACACATGTAAAGATGTGGCCTTACTAACCCCAGGGTGCCGCGGTGCCCACGGATGTGCTCGGGCTGGAGGGGCTGGAGCTGGAGTTAAATCGACTCAAACATTGCCTGTTGAGCTTTGTTTAGAGGTTTGAGGAGAGCAAGTGTCTCACTTGGTGCTATAAGGACATACAAGAGCTGCCAAAGGAGGAGGCCACCAGAGGCTGATGGATATTCATGCTGTCTTCCCTGAAACCTGTGAGCAGAGGAAGGAACTGGGAAACATTGACGTTTGCATGTATTTGTCATTAATATTTTATTATATTTGGTCTGACTTTTATTAAAAATGCAAATCTGTTTACTTAACAAATGAAAGTTAAATGCCCAGGAAAAATTGTGGGAGCGCTTGGAGCGTGTGTTCTCCCTGGGGCAGTGGGAGAGAGGCCTGAGGGACTGGGAGGTGCTGGCTGAGCAGCTCCTGGGAGGAAACAGAGCCTGGGGAGCACTGGCTGTGTGTGACAGCAGGGAGAGTCGCCAGCCCTCGGAGCAGAGTCCCCCATGCCGGTCGTGGGGATGTGACATGTGGGTGACAGGCAGGGATGGAGCCTGGTCTGTAGCTGTGCAGTGACCTGGCATCCACGTGATCCCAGCTACTGCTGTTGTTATTCCATTAAATCGGGGTTTGCAGCCTGGGAAGCTACAGGACCCTTGTTTTGATTGCTAAGAAAATTAAATCAGGTGTTTGGCACCACTGGGGACCGTGAGGCCATGGACCATCATGGTCTGACTGGACTGTTGGGAAGGGACAGCCCTGGGAATCAGAATCACGGAATCACAGAGGGGTTTGGGTGGGAAGGGACCTTAAAGCCCTTCCAGTGCCACCCCTGCCATGGGCAGGGACACCTTCCACCATCCCAGGTTGCTCCAAGCCCTGTCCACCCTGGCCTTGGACACTTCCAGGGATGGGTCCTCTCCTCGAGCAGGAGGAAACCTCTGAGCAGTCCATGATGAAAAGCTCCTGCTCCAGGGGAAGGGGGGATGCCCAGGTGGGCACTGCGCTGGGAGCAGGTGCCGTGTGCGTGTGGGCAGGAGCGACCGGGAGTCATCGCAACCCATCTCATTCCTGCTGCAGCCGCTTCCCATGGCACAGCCGGGGGTTTGCCAGGCCCTGGCTGTGCCATGCCATGCCATGCCATGCCATGCCATGCCATGCCATGCCATGCCATGCCATGCCATGCCCTCGTGACTAACAAAGTGTGTTTTGCACCTTTTCCTGTCCTGCCGTGGCCGTGCCATGGCGGGGGGGGTGGTGCAGCCTCATCCCAGGCTTCCTGCCCCACCCACCATCGTTCTTTTCTCCCCTCTCATAGTGCGGACGCAGTGCTGAAAACTTCGACCGGTTTTTCACTCGCCATCCACCCGTGCTAACACCTCCCGACCAGGAAGTCGTCGGGAACATTGACCAGTCAGAATTCGAAGGATTTTCCTTTGTTAACTCTGAGTTTTTTAAGCCTCAAGCCAAGAGCTAAGTTGCTGTGCAGATCTCATCCCTGCGTCTGTCATCCTGTTCCAGCTGCTGTTGTGGTGACACATTCCATCGCAAAACTTGCATCCATGGGTTTTCTTTAGTTCATTACTACAGTGACCATATTTCAAGTGTCTTCCTGTTATTTGGGGTGTCACCGAAGGGGGGTGATGTGCAGGAAATGCTGCAAATGGGCTTTTGTGACATTTTGTTTGTAGAAAATGGGAACAGCTCAGTGGGTGACAGAGGGAAAACGGAGACACGGTGACAACTGGGAGAAATCCCTTCATCATGTGCTTTAATTCCTGCTCTTTCCTTTTTCTAGTGTTTTAATATAACCATGAAAATTTAATATTTAGCCTTCTTAGCCTTAGTGGCAAGTCAGTGTTTTTAATGAAACTGTTCCCCGGAGTCTCTCTCCTCCCAAAAGCTCTGGAGAGCCAAGATGCTGGTTCTGGCTCCTTTTTTGGCTGTGTCCTGCTGTGTGTCCAGCCCCACCGCAGTTCTTCTTCCCTCCACAGATGCTTTGGGCCGGCTTGTTCCCGGCACTGGGTCCCCAGCAGTGGGCTAAGTTATTCAGGAAGGCAGAGCTGCTGTTGGCAAAGATTTCTCCTGATTGTGCGGTTTCTAAGTAGCATTTTTTAAATCAAAGCAAACATCCAGTGGCAAATGGGAAATTTGGAAGAGCTGCTTTTGAATCCATGGTCACCCTAGTAAACACCACCAACACTGGTACCACAGCAAAGCTTTTTCTTCTTTTCAAATGCCAAAGCCATTGATGGAGTTTGTTACCCGTGCTTTAAATGTGTCAAAAATGGTATTAACCCAAACGGGAGATACTTAGCTCCGACCAGTATTGTGAATTCTGATATGAAGCGTGTAAAGAAACTTGTTTCAACTGATACTTCTACCCTTAAAAATTGCCGCTAGATATTTAAATGGCCCAAGTTTTGTTTCTGGCATCAAAGGAAATGTTTCAGGAAGGGTGAATTTCTCTTGAAAGGACAACAATCACGCTGCTTCCTTTTATACCCTTGCAGATGTTCATGGCCTCTCACTGTATCAATCTGCTTGACTTGTAATGTGCCAATTTGTTTTTTTCTGATACTGATTATAAAATAAAAAGTGAGAAAACATGTTCCCGAAACCTGCATGTGTTTGGCCATAATGAGTTTCTGCAGTTCAGCGAGCTGATTCCTTCCAATAGCTGGGGCTGGAAGCTGCCCCGGCTGCTGGGGGATGCTGCCTCAGTCGCAGCGGTGGAGCCGCGGCCCGTTCTTCCTCTGCGTTTGTCCCAAAAATCCGAGGTGGGATGTACTGGAAGCATCATCCAAGAGGGAGCGACTGCCCGCAGTCTCCTGCACCGGCCCCACGCTGCACAGCGCCCAGCCCGGACAGGGAAGGAGTTTGTCCGGATGACCCTGGGAGGAAGGACGATCCGGGGCGGAGGACACAGCTGAGGCTGGCAGAGCGCTGCCGCTCGGGGATCTCTTCCAGCGCCTTGAGCAGAGCCGACTGCGGCATCGCCTCGCACTCCTGGAGACTGCAGAGCCCGGCGAGGCAGCGAGCGCTGGTGACTCATCCCTGCCCGCTCTCCCAGGAGCCGTCGTTAGAAGCTATTGGCAGTTTCAGCTAAAGAGGGATTACAGGTTCCTGTCAACCTCCCTCCTGCCTTTGGGAACCCACTTCTGCCAAGTCCTGCGGGTCCGGACGCCGCAAGGTTGTTCAGAGAGGTCCCGAACATCGGCAGGAGCTGATCCCGGCGTCCTCCACCCAGGCAGCCCTGGAGCTCTGCCACGGGGAAGGGGCTCCTTGGCAGCGGTCAGGGAGGATCCCCATCCCTGCGGGCCAGACAGAAGTGCTGCTCCTGGCCAGCCGTACCTGGAGCACAGTGCCACGGGCAGTGCGACCCCGGCTGTCCGCCATGCCGTGCCATCGCCACGCTGTGCCACCGCCACATCATCCCGCTGTGCCACCGCCACACCATCCCGCTGTGCTCCTCGTCACCTCCCAGAGTCAATTCGCCCATCGCTGGAGGCGCTTTCAGCCCTGAGTGTCCCCCGCGCTCCCCTCTCTCCATGAGAGCCACACAGCCATTCCCTGCCTGCTCCCAGATTGTTCATCATCTTGACAGAGGCCAAATTGCCACCAATTCGGACAGAATTCAAGGTAAGACACCAGCAACCCACACTTTGCCGTGCTCAGCTTCCAGCCAAGGCACCGAGGAGTGGGGGGCTGCTGGAGAGGGCAGTGCAGGAGAGTGGGCTGCCCTGAGCCCTCTCCCGAGCACATCGCAGCCTCTCCCAGAGCCTTCTGCTGCCAAAAAGCAGCAGCAGGAGGTTTTTCCCACTCCAGGGCCCACAGGCTGGACGCTCCCGAAGGCTGGGGACCATGGTTGCAACTTGCGCCAGTGTCACATGTGGATGTGTCGTTCCCCTTTGCAGCACCCACAGCATCCCTGCTCAGGAGAAGCTCCTGGCTTGGTAGGAGAGTGCTGTCCTGGCCCACGGTGGTTTGGATGGATGCGGCCTTCAGGAACAATGTGGTCGGCTCAGATCCCTCCAGGAGCCTGGGGCCACTTTTTGCAGAGAGACCCCGAGCACAGCCACGGCCACTCTGCCAGGGACCACCCGGCCCTCGTCCCTGGGGGGACCCTGCTGCCATCGAGGTGGGCTTGTCCTCATGTTCTGGCTGCTTCGCCCTTTGCCTGCAGAACTCTGCACCTGAAGTTGACACTTCACCCCGTCTGCCCTTCCCTGCTCCTGCTCTGTGCCCCCAGCTCCACATCTTCTTCCTTCTCTGTGCTGGAGAGAGGAGCCCCGGAGGGACGCTGGTGCTCAGGGACAGGCTGGGAGCTGCAGACACCGGTGCCCTTTGGAGCATCACCCTGTGCTCAAGGCCTGACAGCGCAGCCACGGCGTGGCTCTTCTCCTGCCTTGTCTCTCTCACCTCCTTGAGTTCCATCCAGACTTGTTTTCCTTCCCACCTCGTCTCTTCTCCATCATCCTTGGCTTTTTCTGATCTTCCTCCCCAAAGCTAAAGCTGTCCTGATGGGATGTCTCCTGTGGCAAGTGAAGTCTCCAAGTATCCCTCGAGATCCTGATCCACTGCTGGCTCATCTCCCAAGGCTCAATCCAGCTGCAGCTGTGGTGTGGTGGTCCTGGCCTGTCCAGGCTCTGTGTCCTGGCCATGCTCCTGCTTGAGGCATAAAGGTGCCCCAGTGTCCCACTGGGCCAAGAGGGGCTGCAGGGAGGACACAGCATCTCTCCTGCCAGGTCCTTCACCAGGACAGAGCAGTGGGAGGTCAGCCACAGGGAGTGAGGTGGGGTGCAGGACCTGCAGGACCCCCACAGTTGCTTTCCTCAGTTCGAGCTGGCAGATTAGCGCAGGATTGGAAATCCTGGTGCAGCAGAGCAGAGTGAGGCCCGACATGGTGGGGCCACACTTCAAAGGCAAAGTCTGGGAAAAATGAAAAACAAATACAGGTTTCTGCAAGGCACTAAATTTGTGACAGGGTCCTACCTGTGTCACGGCAGGGGAAGGTCACCTCCAGAAGGGAGCTGGAGTCTCTCCTGTGTAGGGACATGGAAGAAGGGGTGGAGAAGGTCTTTTGCCCCTGTTGGCTTTAGTAACGAGGCAGAGCAGAGCCAGTTCCCGGCTGCCAATGTCCCTCCACCGCCGGTCGTTGTGGATGAAGGACCTGGGGTGCTTGTGCTGTACCTTCAGTGCTCAGTCACCCCTCCAGCCATGGCTGTGTCACCTCCCACAGCAGGACAGCTCTGAGCCAGGCGCTGTCTGATCTGCAAGGTTTAGAAGAGCAGCCCACGCGTTCCCAGCGCTGGCTCCGCAGTGCTGATAGCAGGTTCCCAGCGCTAATCCTGACACTAACGTCCTTTTTTTTCCCTTTTTTGGCTTGGGTGTAGCTGCAAAGTTGTTCGTCTTAAGAAATTGCACGGAGAAAATGTTGCATATGTGGAATTTTCCTTCTCAGAGGTTTTGAAGTGCTGTGTGTTTTCTCTGTACAACCCTGGAGCAAATCACATCCTCTGTCAATGAACCATTGTTGGTTAACACCATATCACAGCATCATTCAAAAATCAAGCTTAAAGCAGAAGGAGCTCTTAACAGCTGATTATTTTGTGCAAATTTTGACATGGTAGTGACTGTTGCTGCCGTTTCGAGGCATGTTGCTTCCTCCAGGCTCCTTCCTCCTGTGCAGTGCCGAGCTCTGGTTGCAGTGAGGGTTCTGCATGCTGAGAACTGCCCCGTGCTCTCTCCCGCAGCAAACAGGAGAGGAGGGATGCTCCCTTCCCAACACGCCCGGCTCTCACCTGTCCCTCTTTGTCCTGGTTGTGTGTTTCAGGCGTGTTAAACTGGTGTTCTCCTCTTCTTGTTGGTGGTGCGGGGTTGCTTCTGTTGTACAGGGCTGTGAGTTCCTCCTCGGTGGCAGCTTGAGAAAGCGGCATGGTGTGGAGCGCTGGGACAGCGCAGCTCTCCCAGGGACAGCACGGCTCCCCCGGCCGCGCCCTCGGGTGCTGCCACCGCCCCGGGTGCTGTCACCTCTCGCTGCCTCGCTCCTTTCCCAGTTTAACTCTGTGCTTTCCGTTTAACAGAAAGACAAACGCGACACTTCCAACTTCGACAAAGAGTTCACCCGGCAGCCGGTGGAGCTCACGCCCACGGACAAACTCTTCATCATGAACTTGGACCAGAACGAGTTTGCTGGATTCTCCTACACTAACCCCGAGTTTGTCATTAACGTGTAGTCGCGGCGCAGCCCTGTCCTCGCTGTCCCACGCCAGGTCGCCCTGTACATACGACACTAGTCTTCCGGGATTAGCAGTGCAGACACATCCCCTCCCGCCAAACACGCCGACCGCTTCTCCTCGGAGCCTCTCCATGTCCGTGCCACTCGCTAGCTTGGTTTCCCTAGCCGGAGGTGTCCGGGGTGCCAGTTACCGGTCAGTGATACTTCTAGGAACTATAGTTGGTGGTGACTAATAGAGTTTTTAAACAGAAATATACCAAATTGCTACAGTCTCTGTAATTTTTGCAGTGGGATGCTGAGATCCGAGTGACCCAGCTACTCCCAAAGCGTTGCTGTGGAATGCTAAGCATGGTTGATCGCTTAAAGCGTTGTGCTGAAGCTTGCGATGAGTGTGAGCTTGTCTTAGAGGAGCCTTTTGTTCAAGACATGGATATATTTGATCAGTGTGGAAAAATCTGCTTATAGACCTATATTTTCCAGTGCATTGTCCATAGGGTCAGCCCGGCTCTCCGGAGCATCCCCCACCATCCGCCTTCCCCGCGCTCAGGCATTGCGACTCCAAACCGCTCCCATGCCAGTTCTTGTAAATCAGAGCAAACCTTTTTCTAAGTGAAAGGTGGGGTTTTTTTGTAACATCTGGAACAGTTTGCAGTTTTGATACGCTCTGTCAGCACTCGCATAAATCTTTCACAGACACTGTCGAGGTGTAACAGCTCTGTAAAGGATATTAATATTCTACCAAAACAAAACACATTTATATTCTTGGTTTACAATTTACCGACTGAAAACGCGCCCAAGACCAAAGGGCTGCACTGAGGGCTATTTATAATGGAAACTTTTCTACTTTCCACCCTCTGCTATTCTCTTCCAGGCTCCAAACCCATGGATTTCACAGGCATCTTGATTTCCCTGATTTCCACCAAATTCCTGGGGGTTTTAGTCAGTAATCCAGGACCTTCTGCATCATTTAAAAAAAAAATTCTGAGTGAGAAGAGACAATTCCAGCAGCTGTTTGTGAGGCAGAGCCATGGCATGAGGGAGGGTGGGGTTGGGCAGGGGCAGGCAGGAACAGGCAGGAGCAGGGAGGGGCAGGAAGGAGGGAGCAAGGACAGGAAGGAGAAGACAGGGGTGGACAAGTGAGAGCAGGAACAGGCAGGAGAGGACAGGAGCAGGCAGGAGGGAGTAGGTGTGGACAAGAGCAGGGAGAGATGGGGAGGAGCAGGCAGAGGAAGGCAGGAGCAGGCAGAGGAGGGGAGGGGGAGGGAGAGGAG
>VZTD01001486.1:1385522-1425925 GCA_013397725.1 Rhagologus leucostigma | reverse complement strand
AGCCGCCGCCGGAGGATGAAGCAGCATGAGGATGTGTGACAGAGGCGTCCAGATGCTCGTCACCACGGTGGGAGCCTTCGCAGCCTTCAGCCTGATGACCATCGCCGTGGGCACTGACTACTGGCTCTACTCGCGCGGCGTGTGCAGGACTAAGTCCATGAGCGACAACGACACGAGCCGCAAGAACGAGGAGGTGATGACCCACTCGGGGCTCTGGAGGACGTGCTGTCTGGAAGGTACCGACCCCCGCGGCCCCAAAACTTCGGGGGAAGGGTTGCATCGCGGGACCCCCCACCCCAGATCCGGGCCCCCGGCGAGCGGCGCATCCCCCGGCCATCCGAGCATCCCCCGGCCCGGCCGCCCCGCCGCTCCCCGCTGCCGCCTTCCGCACCCCTCTCCGGGCACTCGTGGTGGCACCGAGGTGGAACCTCAGGGGGGCTGCTCCACGCGGGGCGCGGGGGCCGGGGGGAGCTGGTCTGCGGGGTCCCCCCGTGCTGAGGACCGGCGCTGGCGGTGGCTGATGCTCTGTGTCCTCCCGGGGTGCTCCGGGCTGAGGGGCCACAGGTCCCTCTCCTGATCAGGAATGTGTGAGTGAGAGGCCCGCGGCTGCTGCCCCTCTCCAGGGCTCCGCCGGCACCGTGTCCCTGTCACCAGGGGGAAACCCACCGCACCCGGCGTTTTCATCACCGAGCCCCAGCACCAGCGCCAGCCCTTTCCCTCTGAGCAGCACAGCGGGGCAAGGTGGGCTGCTGCTGCCCCACCGGAGCTCATCCCTCCGTCCCCACGGCTGGGCAGTCCCACAGCGGGGCTGCCTCACCACGGCTGCCCCACGGCCGAGCTCTTGCCTGCCCGGCCTCGCCGCTTCGCCCCGTTGCTTCCCTCCCGCAGCAGTGCCTGTCTGGCGAGGCCCCAGCAGCTGCCGCCCTCCTGCAGCACAGGCCACAGTTTGGGGCAGTTTTGCCCCAGAGCTGCTGGTTGAGGTGTTTCTGAGCACCCACAGGCTGTGGTTAAAGATGAGCTCTAACAGAGCCAGGTGCTGGTACCTGCGCAGCAAAAAATGGCCGATGGCATGACCCTGGGCCCTAACTTTTACAATTAGTGGCAGCAGTGGGTGTCCTGTGTGCTCAGGTGAACCTGCCCCCACTGTCCTGTGGGGCCCTGGGGGTGTCTGACTGCCCCAGTCCAGGAGCGACCCCTCCAATGGTGGGGGCAGGCGAGCCACGGTGCTGAGCTGCTCCTCCACGTTGGAAAGTTCTCGGTGAGTCACAGCCACGGATGCAGAAATACCGTGTCTGTTCCTGGTGCTTGGTCCTAAACCCGGTGAAGTCAGTCAGAGCTTTCTTATTGATTCAAGGAGGGTTTGGATCATGCTCTAATTCCATAATAAATAATTTGAGATGATCTGTCTCCCCTCTTGGGCTGAGGGAGCCGAGGAGGCAGGAGCCAGAGATGTGAAAGATGGGATCGCTGGAGGCATGAGTAATTTCCAAAATTCTTCGGTTTGCTACCTGTATTTTTTTTCCAACCAATGTTTTACGTTTCCCTCACTGTGATCAATCACTGCTTTGGAAGGAGCCAGAGAGGCCCCGCTGCCCTGGGCACAGCTCACTCGGCAAAGGGCTTGGCAGTGCCACGGCAGAGCTCAGAGCTGGATCACAGCCCACCACCCTGAGCCTGGGCACGGGGCTGGGAGCAGCGGGGCATGGGCTCGCCGTGGGCTCAGCACTCCCTGTTCCACATCCTACCCCGAGCTGGTGCTCTGAGAGCTGCTGGAGGGGGAGTGGGAGTGGGAGCCGTGCGGGGCTGCGTGGCCGGACCTGCGGCACCACCGAGGCCTCGTGCGGGGCACGGCTCCGCCATCCCCTGCGTGTGGGTGCGGGTGGCAGTGGGGCTGCGGGGGCTGCAGCACCCCGTCAGGGATAGGGAGGGTCCCAGCCTGTGCTCGGGGGCAGCATATGGGGCTGTGATGGAGCTGGGGGGACGTGCTGGGGCTGCTTATCACCCTCCTGAATTCTGCAGGAGAAAGGCGCCTCGCAGGCTGTTAACCAGTGCGATGCTGGGAAGGGAAAACTTCCCCCAGCCGAGCTGCGCAGGGCTCACGCATGGGTGCGGGGGAAGGACTGTGCTGGGGCGGGGGCTGAGGACCCCCCCGGCCGGGGGAGCGCTGGGGGCCGAGCCCTGTACCTGTTACATGCAGCAGGTCCTGTGTGATTCTTGCTGCAGGGCCTTGCTGCCTCCCGATTTCTGTGCGCTCACTGTGTCGGGCTTGAAACAGGGACAGAGGCTTCATCGCCGGTGCCGGGACCGAGCACGGTGTGTCGCAGGGGCCGGTTCTCCTGCGGTGCACAAGACGCTTGTAGCCCTGAGCAGCGCTCCCTGCCCGCTGGGAACCGCCCCAGCCCTGAACTTCCCGCCGCCAGCGGGGGCTGCACGCGGGTAACGAGGGAGGAATCGCGCGTGGAGCCCCCGTGGCTCCGGCGGCCGGGCGCGCGTGGCTCAGCACGAAGCTGCCCGACGTGAGTGCCGGCTCCGAGCATCCCTGGCGGTCCCGGCGCAGCGCCTGCGTGGGAGCCACGCACCACGTGAGCGTCACAAGCCCATCGGCGAGAGCGGATAAATCCTGAATGGAGCCGCCGCAGACCCATGGAGAGACACCCACACTGGGAAACACAAATTAGCGGTTGACTCAGTATCTGGAGCCCAGGCAGGTGTTTCCAGACTGCTGGGCCGGGATAGTCTGCTTGGAATCGCAGCGTTTGGATCCTGATTATTGCTTTTACAATATGTGAACGCTTGGCAGGTGTCCCCTTGTGTGTCCAGCTGAGATGTGAGCAGCACGGGTCGGTGCATGTCCCCCGTGGCTGTTTCAGTGTCACTTGTTTTCCCCTGTGCCTGCTGTGTCGGTACGGAGGGGAGGGAAGCACACGGTGCTTTGGGGAGAGAGCTGAAGTTGAGAAATAGCTGCTTAGGCTGGTGGTGTTTTTAAGAAAGTAACAGAACTTTGGTTTTCATCAAACTTAATTAAATTCAGCATCATTAAATGCAGCATCATTAAATGCAGGGAGTCTCCGTGTCCTCCCTGCTGCGTGGTATAGATTGGGACTGGCTCCATGGCATCATGCGGATCTGAAACAGGCAGAAGGAGCAGGAGGATTTGGCCAAGGCTGCTCAAAATACCATATTTTAAGGCGATGTGGTACTTTTCCTTTCCTCCTTCATTCCTCTCATCAGAATAAAGTGCTCTGTCATTTCTGGAGGAGGCCAAGCGTTGCTCTGCCTGCCTCCCTCACAGAGGATGCTCGGCATCCTGCATTCCTCCGGGGTGGGACGTGGGGTGTTTTGCAGGGGACACAGATACCTTCTGTCCCAGAGCTGTCCTTCGGCTGAGCTGTCCCCCTTGGGCCCATCCTGGCCCCTCCAGTGTCCCCCACAGCAGCTCCAGCACAGCCTTTGCCAGCCAGCAGTTCCTCCCTGCTGAGCCTGGAGAGCTTTCAGAGCTGGTCTTTTGGGATGACCCTGTCTGGATTTAAACATAATATTGCAGGTACCATCAGGTGACCCCATGGCCCTCAGGACCCTGCCCAGTCCTTTCTGCACCTGACCTGCAGCTCCTGCGTGGCTCAGTGATGGATGGATGGTCACTCCTGGAGGCTGCACCCGAGGGTGATCGGCTGTGTCCCTGGGCCCATGGTTCCATTGGAGAGCTCCTCAAACTCCCCTTGAACATAAGAAATAATCTCTGGTACCTGGGTCTCCCGTAGCCACATGGGCTGTTTGTCCATGCTCTGCCTGCTGTGAGTCTGGGTGTACACTGAGGTCACTGAGCCCCTAACGCGGAGTCCCCAGGGTGGCAGGACCCCCAGCCTGTCTGGTGGGACTGAGCAGCACCTCCTGCCCCCAAACTGGAACTTGCTCTCCTGGTTCCTCTCTCTTAATCCTTGGAGGTGGCTGTATAGAGACGGCCATCGCTGAATGAGCCTGAGGTACCGAGCTGCCCAAATTTGCCTGACCCACCTCCCTC
Organism: Rhagologus leucostigma; assembly: GCA_013397725.1. Lineage (NCBI taxonomy): Eukaryota > Metazoa > Chordata > Aves > Passeriformes > Rhagologus > Rhagologus leucostigma. Next base: position 1,421,904 of record VZTD01001486.1, on the reverse strand, counting down.
ATTCATCAGTATTCCCATCAGTCTTTTCTCTGCCATTTCCCTGTTTTACTCCCAGTTATTTCATGTTTTATTCAATACTCTCAATAAAGATGTTGTCATAGCTCAGCACTGTCCTGGTAACAGGAGATCCTGTGCGGGAACATCCCTTGGATGACAGGAACTGTCTCTGTGAGCTCCCAGCCCCGTTAATAAAGCGCTGTTGATTCTGCATAATACAGGTCTTTAACTTTTTCAGGAGAGCTAAATCAAATACCCTGTGGAACTCTTAAATGTATTATGTTACTGACTTCCTTTATCAACTGAATTTGTAACTATATCAAGAAATATTTATGAAGTTTGATAAATCTATTTTCCACGAGGCTGTTTGACATTTGCCTCCTCCCCCGTTCCCACCTCTGCTAACCCACGGGCAGTGCTGGGGACACAGCTCCTGCCATTGCCCATCGCATCACTCCTGGCATTAAACCAGCTTCTTCTGTCTTCTAGAAATTCAACAGCATGCCAAGGTTTATTAAAATCCATTTTAGATCTTCAGAAGCCTTCTCAGCCTATTCTCTGAATGCTCCTGGGAGAAAGTTCTCTAGTCCTCCCGATTCCATGTTTACACTTTGCAGTTGCTGTTTAGCATCCCCCCAGCTCCTGCCAGAATACAGGAGGCTATTTGTCTCCAAGTACAGAACAGAAGTATCTGATGAATAAATAAGCATGTGTCACTTCTGCTCCGTGACTGACAGTTACACCGTCATGATCCAGTGGTGGTTTACACTGTCAGAAAAGCTCCTTCCAACACAATGAAGGAATTCCTCCTTGTTTTGCCTTGACCTTTCAGTTGCAGGTTTATTTTAACTGATCCCATCAGCTTCTCCCATCAGCCACATGTGTGGCCTGCTACTTTCCATATCAAAGTCTCTGATTTTTAATTTTTTAATTCAATTTTCCACTGCCCTTTCCAGTAGGCCTGGCAGGGGCGTGAGGTGCGGGACAGTACCTGACCTTGCTCCTGAATTTCCATTTCCCCTGTTGGTTTTGTCCATGGCTGGTTTTGGCTCCACTGAGCTGAGCTGGGTCGCAGCGAAGGCATTAAATCGGGCTGGAAGCGGCTGCCCTGGCCAGGCACCAGCTCTTCCCCCGCCTCCAGCTCCTCGCAGCCCTCTGAGTGAGGCCAAGCAGAGAATTTCCCCAAGGTGACAGCAAGATTGTTTCTGTTAGAAAGTTATTATCTTTAATTTTTAAAAGCGCCAAGCAAATGTCCCTGAGATTGCAATCACCCATGATGGAGCACTTTTTCTCGCTACTCATTATAGGCAGGTATTTAAGGAGCTGTTCATCCTGTTCCTCTGTCTGGTCAGTGTCTGTGATAGATTCTCATCACCAACCCAACGTGCCACTTCTCGGCAGTGCCCGGTCCAGCTCAGTGCCAGTGCTGGTGATGGTGTGGTAGGGCTGCCAGGTTTCTCTCCACGACCACACTGACCATGCTGACCACCCTGCCCAGTGGCCCAGCACCCCTGGCATCGCTCCCCACAATGCCACCGGCCATGGCTCTGCCCGGGGGTGCCTGTGAGGAGAGCCCAGGGATGGTGGCTGTGGGGCAGGGGTGCACGGATGGGGACTACCAGCGTGGGCTGGAGGGGATGGAGCGGGAAACGAGGCTGGTGCAGTGGGGCAGGCTTGGGGAAGTGGTGGAAAGGCATTGTTTGCTCTTTTTTACCTGAGGGCTGGGAGGCTTCCGTTGTGATGGAAATGGAGGATGTGCTGTGTTGTGGTGGAGGCACCTAAGGTGAGGTGATGGGTGAAGGTGGAGAGGGACAGTTACCTGCTTGAGACTACCTGATGGAATTACCAGGCTGCAGTTTAACACCCAGCGAGTCTTTCCATCAGGACAGGCTGGAGCAGGGGCAGCCCAACCCCTGGCACTGCCATCACACAGCACCGAACACCTGCCCTGGGCACGGGGCTCTGCGAGGGGTCACGTACGACACCCAGGCACAACCTTGGATTAGGGAATCCCTGAGCCTCACCTCGGAGGAGGATGTATTGGATAAACGTGCATTACGGTCCTCTAATGGAGATGGAAATCAGGCTGGCTGGACCGTGAGGCTGCTCCAGACCCATGTTCTTGTGGCACATGGCCAAAAGCCACGAGTCATAAGAATCCTTCTGGACACAGAGGGTCTCGTGCCACTGCCAGCTGGCACCGTGGCTCTGAGCAGCCGTGCCTCCGGCTCCACGGCTGGTTGGAGAGTGTCCCGGGTGGAGCTGCGCCTCAGCTCACTGCCACCAGCTCTGCTTTGAGCAGAGGGTGCAAAATTCACCCTCCTGGGATGCTGCAGTGTTTTCTGGGCAAAAATCCTGACTTGTGGGGTGGGTTAAAGAGTCGGTTCCTTCACTGCCTGCGAGCAGCACGTGATGAGTAAAATGTATGCTGTGAACAGCTCAGAAACAGGCATTTTACTGCTGCATAGGCGTGGTGCAGAGCCTGTCATCTCCGGAGCTGTTCCCATGTAATAGAGGTGGAAGGCTGAATTTGAATGAGGCTCAAGTGGCTTTTTTCCCGTGCAAGGTCACTGGCTCCATGCCGGCTGTAAATAATTAGGGATGGCTAACGAAGGCTGCGAGCCCCGGTGCTGGTGGCTGCGCGTAGCTGTGGTTTGGGGAGGGCGCCCCACAGATGGCTGCCAGATCCTCCGGTTCCCAGCAAAGTGGGGACTGGCCAGGAGGTGCCAGCGATGACGTTTGCTGGAGCAGCCAGGGAGTGATGCCCGGCTCCACTGCCAAGAGCTGCGTGGCCTTTGGTAAATCCCTGCTCTCAGCACGAGTCTTGCCTTTGGTAAGGTGAAGCCAGGTGCTCACCTGGATTCAGCAGTGCTCACCTCACACGGCTCCGGGAAAGTCCCCCAGCACCGTGCCCGCTGGCCCACAGGGTGATGCCCTCCCGTGCCCACTGGCACAGCTCCTCTGGGCACGCCGTGCTCTGCACAGGGGACAGGCCAGGTGTGGAGACCTGCCACGCTCGGCTGTTCGGGATGAGGTGAGGTGAGGCAGCCGAGCATTAATCTTGCTCAGTGCTTCTCGCATCTCCGTGGTTCCTGTTCACATGGGTTTCACCATGGATTTTTAATGAACACAGTGTGCACTTCATAAATAGACATTAACCTGCTTTTTCGGGAAAATCAAAAATGCTCTTAAAATTATAAAAATGCACTAATCCGTAAGTGTGGGGGGGTTGCTCAGTTGCTGCCCGAGGGTCCCACTTGGCAGGGGGGTTCTTCCCTGCCTCACCTGCTGACAAGTGCCGCTGGCTGACGGCGCTGGCAGGAGGCAGCTGCCGGGGATCCACTGTCGTTAACGCAGCAGCGCTGGCAGGTGCTGGGGCTGGGTCAGTCCAAGGCAGCCGAGGGGAAAGGCGCCCACCCGCGTCCTGAGTCCCCGCAAGGCGCCAGCAGGGAGATGGAGAGGACGAGGGGAGGGGTCCTGCCTACTGCCCTGCTCCCGTCAGGAAGGGAGGGGTCCTGCCCGCTGCCCACTGCCCCACTCCCTTTCCAGAAGGGCTGCAGCTGGGCTGCAACACCTACAACCCACTTCAGTCTTTCAAGTGACCCTCGGAAGGAGATCCCCTGAAGCTGGTGGTTGCATTTTGGGTTAGTGCTCGGTGTGGAGAGGCGGGGGAGGTTCACGTCCCTCCTGAGGGTTCCCGGGTGGGTTTGCTTTGGCTGATGGGCTCGGCTCCGGAGGTTTTGGGTAGCTTTCCTCAGGGTGAAGAGCCGGGAGCCGCTTGCTCTGCGCAGTCCCACGCGGGCTGTGAGGAGCCGCGGCTCGCTCGGGGAGTGCAGCAGCTCCAGATAAGAGCTCTGATTAAGAAGACACCTGCTGTGATAAAGAATGACAGTGCCGGGGTGACAACGGGTGTCTCTCCCTCGGCGTGTATGTGCTGCCAGCTCTGCGGCGGGGGGAGGTTCCGCAGGCTGTGCCGAGGAGGAGCAGGGGCTGCATCCCGCGCCGGGACCTGTTACACAACCCCTGGGAAACACCGCCCCTGGCCCGGCTCTGGGTCAGCCCGGGGCGCCGGGGATGCTGCGGAATGTTCTGATTCCACACTGGTGTGATTTCCCGGCCTTCTACTTGCAACAGCTACTGAAGTGTCTTCAGAATGAAAAGTCCAGGCTGGGGTGTGCTGCGTGCTTTGAACTGTCCTGTGTCTTTTGGTCCCTTCCAACCCAAACCACTCGGGGGTTCTAAGATTCTTTGATCACTTCCCCAGAGGAGAAGTGGAGGGTCTTCTTGCAATAGGCTTTTGGTCCCTTTTGAAGTGTGTCAGAACCCCTGGGCTTCACTCATCCTCTGAACATTGCAGGAATCCCTCACTCACTGGTGAGTGGCTGTGCTTGAACACATCAGGGTTTTTCAGAGTCATGGCAGGGAGAGGCAGGAGGAGGGATCGTGGCTGCTGAGCAGGTGATGGGGTGTGATGATTTTCTCAGATATTGCCTGTTTCTTATCTCCTGACACCACAATGTAAAGACAAATCTCGTGCTGTTGGGCAGCAGAGGGAGGCTGAGCTGTTCCTGTGTCAGGTCCTTGGGAATGGTGGTGTTTAATTATACAGTCCTGTGGAAATGCCAGGGTGGTAGGAGGGCAGTGGGCAGGTTTGGGAGCAGGTCAGCCTCTCGTGCCATCCTGTCACCCTCCCTGGGGCTCTGTGTGTTTGCTGTTTGCCAAGTGGTTCATATTGAAGGAGGAGAATTGGGGTGCACAGGAGTCCCAGCGCAGGGAGCAAGGGGGGACGTGTGACCCCCCAGCCTTTCTGGGGGTCGCTGGACACCCGTGGGGGTGTTGGCATTGGTGATACACCCTGTGGGAGTTGGGCAGTAGTGAGCAGTGACAAAAGGTGGTGTTCGAGGGTGACATTTGTGTTCATGCCTCTCGAACGGTCACATTTCCAATTTCACTGGTGATTTGGTAATTGTCCCCTAATTATACTTTTAATCTCAGTTCGTGCCTGGAATCACAAGGGGAGGGGAGAGCACTCCCAGAGAGATTACCAACAAACAATGACCCTTTTGAGGTGTGCCTGATTTAACTTATTAAAATCAGCCTTGGCTTGGGCTGCTGGCACTGTCATCAAGCAGCTCGTGTCCTGCAGAACTTCCCTGGTCCCAGAGATGGCACCTCCATCCCCCTGGAGAGGCTAGGCTCCCTCCTAACATGGAATAGGAACCCTTCAGGCCAGGCTGGTGCTGCTCAGCCGGGTGTTGAACACCAACTTCTTGCAGCTGTATGTGATGCCTCGGCATCCCCGATTGCATCACACAAGGTCATCACAGGAGCACTGCAAGGGGCTGCACCGGGTGCCTCCTGCCCGAGCCGGCCCCGGGCTGCTGCCTGGCTGGGAAAGGCCACCGTCTCTTGGCGAGGCAGACTGTGACCTCCCGCCAGCTGTCCCTGCCTCAGCCCGGCTGTGTGTCCCTGCCAGCTGAGACAGTCATTCCTGCCGGGATGCTCGGCATCCTTGCCAAATCCTCCATTTGCCTGAGCAGCCTCGCTCAGCCCCGCAGCCTTATCGCGGCACAGCAGCTGTGCCACCCGGCCTCACCGGGCTGGCAGCGAGGACCCCTCCAGATGGGCACGGGCTGATCACCCTGCCCGTCCCGGCTGCTTCGGGGGCTGGGAGCCTCTCGGAGCCCCGAGGCTCCTTCTCCCCGTGCTGGGAGAATCTCTTGTCGCTCCTCAACACACTCCAGCCAAAGATGAAAGTATTCTCTGTACATCAGTCTTTGGCCTTCTCTGCAACGTGAGAAGTTGGAGAAGGATCAGAGCGATCACGCCTTGCATAGGAAGCAGGAAAGCTGCAGCGGGGTGTGAGACCTCTCAGCTGAGGAGGAGCAGGAGCCGGGGCTTCTGCTTCTGTCTCTCGTCAGCGGAAGCGTGGCCTTGCGAGGGCAGCATGGTGGGGAGGTGTGCATGTTGTAAATAATTGCATATAATAACATTAAATATACTCTGTATATTGCCCCAACCTGCCTCAATTCCCACTGCTGCCCCCCCGCCTCCCAGCCTGCAGCAGCTCTCGGGAGCTCAGCCTGTCTCCGCAGGGCCGATGCCGCCGGCTGAGCTCCGGTGCATCCCCACAGCCGGGGCCGTGCGGCTGCGCTGCCAGTCCCGGCTCAGCGCGGCTGAGGTGCGAGACAGACGCGCCGACGCCTCCGCCCCTGAGCCCCGTCTGCCGGCACCGCGCTCGGCGGGGCCCCGAGGGACAGCGCGGTGTGGGACTGCGGTGACGGAATGGCCCCTGTGCCCACTGCAGCGTGCGGTGGCATCGGGTCTGTGGGAGCTGCTGCCCGTCGTGCAGCCGGCACCGGTGTGGCGCGTGTGACATCGTCTGTGCGCTCACACAGGGTCTCGGTGACGGCCCCGGGCCTTAAGCAGGGGCTGGTCAGGGCACACAAGCTCAGTCACTCTTTAGAATTTACTTGCAACGTCAATTTGAACAGATCTCCCCTCCGGGATGAAGAGAAGGCTTCCATAAAACAGGAGAAGCAGAACGTCCCATCAGCACCCAGGAGTTGTTCCTCGGGCGGGGGCTCAGCCCCGCTGGTGGCGCGGGCCGGGCTGTGACAGAAGCGTCACCTCCCGCGCAGAGCCTGTTCCAGGGCTGTGAAATCCCCGGCTCTGCGCGGCTCCAGCTGAGCACCCAAAGGGAGCAGGTGCTTGTGATCTGCATCTCTCCAGCGCTCCACCACTCGTCTGTAAACTGGGGATAACAGAATCATAGAAGGGTGAAATGGTTTGGGTTGGAAGGGACCTTCAAGACCATCCAGTGCCACCCCCTGCCATGGGCAGGGACACCTTCCACTATCCCAGGCTGCTCCAAGCCTTGTCCAGCCTGGCCTTGGACACTTCCAGGGATCCAGGGGCAGCCACAGCTTCTCTGGGCACCCTGTGCCAGGGCCTCCCCACGCTCACAGGGAAGAATTTCCTCCATATATCTAATCTAAACCTCCTCTCTGTCAATGTGAAACCATTCTCCCTTGTCCTGTCACTCCATGCCCTTGTCCACAGTCCCTCTCCATCTCTCCTCAGGGCTGCTCTCTGTCCATTCTCCTTCCAGCTCGTAGCCCAAACTGCTGGTGCATCATCAGTGATAACCAGGTGGAGCTGCTGGGCTGCATGCAGCTGGGACAGAGCCATTAAAGGGCTGCTGCAGGCACAGCCCTCCCTGCACGGATGTGTGGTGTGGGCTGAGGGCAACGCCACGGACCCTGAGCATGAGCCAGAGCTGAAAATAGGGGGGTAAAGCCACAAGGGCAGCCCCAGGTAAGTGCCATGGGGCTGGTGGAACTCCTGCTGTCCTCGAGATTGCTGGCAGAGCAGGACCTGGCTGCAGCAGCAGCAGGATGGGCTCTCTCTGTGATTTAATGCAAAAGAGGAAGATGGAAAGGGTTGGGTGATCGGTGAAGCTCTCTGTTGCCACCCACCTCAAGGGTTTTCATGTGTTTCTCCTCTTCCCCTCAGAGCTCTCGTTGGCGCCTGGAAGGGCAGAGCCGTGGGGGAGCTGGGGTTGTTCGGCATTTGGAATGGCAGGGCCAGGTGGACCTGGGGCTGTTTCAAAGCCCAGATTTTTTCTAGCAAAACATTTTGTGCTTTGAGCCAGGTTTGGGAAGCTGGGGAAGGTGAGGCTGTTTAATGGCCAAGGTGATGGTGTGAGTGGCTCGGGGGCCACAAAGCAGTTTGCCCAGCTCTGACCCGAGTGGAGCAGCTTTGTAGACAGGAGCAGGGTCCTGCTCCCTGGGCCAGAGAGTGCAGCCTGGGCAGGGACATCACAGCTTCAGCCAGAGGAGTCCCGTGGGCTGCTTGGGGCACGGAGATTTTCAGGGGGCCTGGAGCAGCTGGCTGCCGTGTGCTGGGGGCTTTTGGTGCTGTAAAATCCCGGAGTGATGTGTGATGGACGAGATGCACCATCCCCTGTCCCTGCCCAGGCAGGGAGCCTGCTGCCAGCGCAGTCCTGTCAAGGAGTTCCCAAACACACCGGGCGGGGCGAGTGCTGTGCCGTGGGAATGGCTCTGGGTTTCTGGGCAGCTCAAAAGGGCAGCTTTTATTTCTTGGAGGGGGGAGATGAGGTTGGCGTCGCTCACTCGTTCACCAGCAAAGTTCTCTCCTGATGCTCCGTCTGCAGGAGAGTCCCTTCTTGTTCTCCAAAAAAAGCTAGGAGTGAAACTATGGTGCTACTCCTGAATATCGCTTTCCCCATCTGGGGCGTTGGAGCTGCTCCCCGGGGCTGCTTCCCTCCCGCAGATGGTGAGGAGGCGGCGCTGCCTCCCGGCAGGCAGGAGCTAAATCCGTCCGTGCTGGATGCGCTCGGAACCTGCGGGGCCGGGCCGGACCCGCACCCCCGGCCAGGGGGAGCCTGGCACCAGCGGGGAGGGGAGCGGGGAGCTCTGGCTCCGGGATGCCAGCACCTCTCTTCCACGCCAGCAAACCAGCAGCACAATGCCCACTGCATTTCCTGGAATAAATAGGCTGTGATGGATTGAGGCCCTTTTAGCACATCAGCTGAAAACTTCAAATATTTATACCAGGAAGATATGACAGAAGTATAGATATATTTTTTTAAAAGGCAGGTGCTGGAGTGGCAGTCATGTATTTGAACTTCAAATACTTACCTTCAAATCCATGCTATAAAAGAGGAAGAACGTAATAAATTTAATATCACTTTTTCAGGGAAAACAACCTGCCGAGCCTCCTCCCAGGCTAAATGTGCTTTAAAGATTGACTGTGCAGCTGTAATAACTATTGATGAACTGTAAACATGAAAAGATCTCCCTGCTCCCGGCCTGTCAGGAGCATTAGGGTGGAAAAGCTCTGTGCTTCGCTCTGGCATGACTCACCGAGGCCTCGGCAAATGTGTTTATTTGTAAAGATCCTTATTTCAGAAATAGTGACCTTTTTAATGCCTCGTGCAGCGAGCTCGGAAATTCGAAATTGCCTTTTGGCGACTGGCTCGTCTTGCTGCAGCTCTGACAGTGCTTTTCATGGCCATTTACATATTTTTAGCCTGGATATTCTGCACTGTGGGTCTCCTTTGGAGAATTATTTGCTTTTTGCAGCCCTGGAACTGCAGTGCTGGGATGAGGTCAGGCTGTGCAGAGGGCACGGAGGCGCTCACTGCCCACCGGGCTCCTCCAGCACCTCCTGAGCCTCTGCCTCTGAGCCCTCTCTTTATGGGATGAATTTAGTTACATCCTCCTTCAAATACGGACCAGGGTGTTGACCACAAATTTAAGCAGCTGCTTCACCTTGAAATAGGGAATATTAAGGGTGCAGAGGCCCTGGCACAGGTTGCCCAGAGAAGCTGTGGCTGCCCCTGGATCCCTGGAATTGTCCAAGACCAGGTTGGACGAGGCTTGGAGCAGCCTGGGATAGTGGAAGGTGTCCCTGCCCATGGCAGGGGTGGGGCTGGATGGGCTTTAAGGTCTCTTCCAGCCCAGGCCGTTCTGGGATTCTGTGCTGACTCCACGAATAAGACTGTTTTTCCAGGCTGCTATGCATCACCACACCAGGATCTCCCTTTCGGCCCTCACGCTGACCGTCACCTGCCAGGGTCTGTGCCGGTCACTGTCGCTGCCCCAGCCGGCTGTTGGCTGCACAAAGTGAGTGTGACCAGTGACCTTGTCGCTCTGCGTCCATGGCCTGTCCCCTTGTTCTGAATCCTTGCTTGTGCCATCAGGTCCCAGCCCAAGGCCCTGGGGCAGCAGGGAGGATGCAGCAGCCCCGCTCTGGGCAGGGTGGGCAGAGCAGCCTCTCAGCCTCTCCACCCTCGCCCTTCCCGGAGCTGCGTTCCGTACGGCTGGTGATTGCTCAGCCAGCTCCTTCCGCTCTCCCTGGGCTCCGGGATGAGAATGTGCTGGATGCAAAATGCCGTGGTTGTGATCAGTTATTTAACATTTCCGGGGCCTGTGACTAACGCTGCTGCGTTGTTTGGTGACGGGCGGTGGCACTGCTCCTTTCTGCTGCTGCTGCTCATCCCAATGCACTGGGGAAGGACATTTTGATGCTTTTCCGCTGTTTGTTTGAGCCTTTATCAGTGCTCTACAATTCCAAGTTGCTGATTTATATTCAGAGTTATGAATATCTCCTTTCTTCTCTTTGTTGGGCCTGTTTTTATTTTTATAGCTGTTTACTTATTAGCCAGGCAGTTTCTAAACCAGTGCAAACTCCCGTCATGGTGATGAGTTTTCGGGTAAAACACTCTTAAATCATTCTCTGTATACAGTTGTGCCTTTATGCCTAAATCTATTCTCCTAAGTGATTTGGCTTATAATTGTTTTCTGCTCTATGAATTGACCTCTCAAAGCTCCAGGAGTCTGTGCTGGTGCCTCAGACTCGCCTCTGTGTGCCCATAAGAAGCATAATCAAGCCGTGATTGCTTGGACTTGAGCAGCAACTAGTTTTTAATTCTGTGATCCATTCCCCTTCAGCTGTCAACATAGAGTCGAAAATAGCACTCCCCTGTGCTGGATGCCACGCTTCACAGCTATGAAATTGTCATTTATAGGTTTTTAGAAATTCAGAGGACATTTTAATACCGGTGAAGTGAAACCTCCAGCTCCCCATCATAATGCAGCTTCTCTCCTCCTTAGTATAAATAGGTGCTTAAGCAGCCTGGGGATGATCCGGCCTCTGCCAAGCTCGGGGTGGGAGCAGACACGAGAGCACCCCCACCCACAGATTCTCTCTGTCTGAATTAATGGCAGCTTGTTTAACCAGAGGATCCCAGGTTTTACGCTCTTGACTCTTGGTTTTCCCCCAGTCCCAATTGGGCAGATTTTGTCCCCAGTGTTCTGGACATGAAACATGTGGGTCCAACTCACTCCTACAAACGAGTGTGTCTGGATCCTTCTGTTAATTATCCAGCTGGCAGCTGGGATCATGGAATCATGGAATGGTTTGGGTTGGAAGAGACCCTAAAGATCAAGCACTCATACCAGGGTTGGGCTGGGAGCTTCTGCCAGCTCTAGCCAGTTCTTGGAGTGGTGGAAAGGAGAGGCTGGGGATGAGCCCAAGCCCCCTTTGCCAAACGGGAACAGAGCTCCCACTCTGCAGGGCAGACCCGCCTTCCCCACATCCTGTTAGAAAAAGCTGTGGGATCCAGGAATCTCCCAGAGCTGATCTGGCCGCCCCTATTCCCATCAGCCAAAGAGGGGGCGGGAAGGCAAACCCTTCCCAGAAGCTCATCAGTTAACCCAAGTAAACCTAAAATGTTCGTTAAACAAGGAGAGTGGGATCCTGCTCCAGCTGCACGGAGGGAGGTCCTGGCGCCTCGGGCACTGAGATGCTCGGCTGGGCCCAGGCCTCCTGCTCTGCCCCATCTCTGGCCATCAATGTCTCCAAGCAGGCAAACAAACCAAAGATCATTATTTTTTATAATTGCCAGAATTGCATTAATTTAAACAGATAAACTCAATCAGTGAAGCTCATTAATTTCTAGCACACGGCTTATTTACACCGATTCCGGCTGCTCCAGCACTCGTTGTGCTCTCATAGGAATGTCAATTACCTTTTAAAATAAAAATCAATGTTTATTCACTGTTAAAGATAAAACATGAAATGATTTCCTAAGACACGCTGATGAGTGCTCTCCTCCCCAGCACCATCCGAGGGCTCCTGGCATCGGCAGCTGCTGCCCACTGCCATGTGCCACGGAGGGGACAGCAGTGTGCTGGCTGCCATGAGGGGACAGATGGAATCATGGAATGGTTTGGCCCTGCACTCACCTCAGCCCCTGCACCTTCCTACCCCATCCCAGTATCTTCCCAGGAGAGTGGTGTTTTCCTGCCATGAGCTCCAGCAATGTGGAAGGACAGAGAGAGGAAGGTTGGAAGGATGCAGGGAGGAAGGAAGCTCGGGGAAGCGTGGGGAGAGCCCCTGGAAGCAGCTCCGGAGTGTTACCTGATTACTTTTCTAATGAGAAAAAATGAGAAAACCCTCAGAGCAAAGGGCTGGAAATTACCCATCAGCTGCAAACTTTTTTTTCCTCCTCTATTATTCAGAATTGTTTTGCTTTTCTGAACTGCCTTGTGTAGGTTGCAACAACCCCACAGATTCCAGAATGGGAGATGATGAGTCACTGTCAAAATGTAGATTTTTTTTTTTCCTTTTTTTTTCCCTTTTAACACTGCTGAGGGAGTGAAGTCCCTGTGCCACGCGCCGATCACTGGCACCTTGCGGGCTGGCGCTGGCAGGAGCTCCCATCCCACTCGTGGTGTGAATGCCAAGCTGTGCCCACTGTGTCCCCCGTGGGGATGCCCGTCACGGGCATCTCCTGCTCTCCACACCCGCCGAGCCGTGGGGGTGCACAGGGGCTCAATTCTCCCCCAGCCATGCGTGTTCAGGTGTGTGCTCGCGCTGGCCTCCGCTCGACAGGCACAGCGGAGCCACCTCTGCCGCCTCCTTGCTCCTGCATTCCTTTCATCTGACTTGGGATTTTTCCACTGGTGGGGGTTTTTTTATATATATAAAAACAGGAAAAAATGTCCTTCAGAACAGGCGTATCTGTGTAGGTGCCTCTGCTCAGCCACAAGCCACCACCGCAGAGAGGGGGAGAGGGTGTGAAATGGAGACGGGGCCAGATTACACCGGTACCGCTGGGGGAAGCTGGTGTGGGGCTGCTGGGGCGATGGGGATGTGCTGCGGGAGAACTTAGTCCCGGGGAGGAGGAGGATTCCTCCCACTGCCAGGTGTTGAGGAGCCCAGCACCCATCCCGACACCAGAGCAGGGCTGGGGGCTCTTGGGTTCTGCCTTCATTCAGCCACTCTCCAGTGGACTTGGGGCCGACAGATGCATATGACAGTAACGATCTGAGGAGTCACAGAGCTGGTGGGATGGCAAGGACAGGTCACCTGGCTCCCCAAGGCTACCCTGCCCTGGTGGAGAACACCCCTTGTCCTCAGCTCCAGCAGCAATTCCAGCGGGATTGCTCTGAACTGTGGATCGAGGGCCTGTAGCCATCCCAGCAGCCTTCTCTGATGCTCTTCTAAGCTGCTGTATGTCTTCAAACCCGGGCTGTGTTGAAAATTTGGCGATGCAGGAGGCAAACAAGGTGCTGGGGGGTGGCTGGGACCCCCACAGCCTTCCCTGGGGCCACGGGAGCTGCTTGGTGCCACCCACTGAGCCCTGTGCAGTGGCCACTGGGTGCTGGCCATGGCTAGCGCAGATCCAGGACTCCGCAGCTCCGCAATCTCCCACCAGGGACCTTGTGCAAAGAGCCTCAGGATCCCTTGCAGAGCCTGGAGCTGGGGAAGGGAAGGAATACGGATGAATTTCTTTCCATCTCTCCAAGCATCTGGGAGGTGGGTGGGAGGTAAAAAAAGATGAGCCCTGAAGTTTTAATTCCTCGGAGATATTTAGGTATCTTGCTCTTGTTACTCAGGGAGTGCAGAGCCTGAGCATCTCCGGGATTGTGCCGCAGGCTCCTTCCTACCCCAGCACTTCCCAGCTCAGCTCCAACCTCTGGTTCTCCAAAATACTAATTTTCAGAGAACTTAGACCATAATGACCCTGCACTTCCTTCAGATGGATTCAGTGTAACACAGTGTCTTTAGGAAAGCCATTACTGCAAACCACAACTTGGGAGACAACTCACTTGGGTTTATCAGGAGGAGCAGAGAGCTCAGGGCTGGAATGTGACCTTGACTCCTGGCTGAGCCAGAACTAGGGAAGAAAGGAATTTTGTTCTCGTTTAAGAGTGGTCTCAGCTCATCCTCCTCAGCCTGAGTCTTCCTTTGCACACACCAGTAACACCCAGAACGGTCCCTGGAAAACTGTTCCGCCAGATGAAAAGTAATGAGATTTTAACACCGTAACTGGAGCTCTTTAGTCTTCTGGCTCGTCGGGCTGGGATCGATATTCTCGGCTGTATTTCCACCACTGTAACCGTATTTCCCGCACAACCCCCTCCCCCGTCCCCCCAGCCCTCCCTGGGGAAAAGGGCTCTGAGAGGAAAACAACCTGAGATCAAATCAATTAATTGCCTCTGCATGTGCCGATAAATGCGGTGCGGGAGCTCAGCGCGTACAGCGGAACACGAGTGAGCAGAGCAGGGAAAGCACAAGCCCTGCCCTCCGCCCGGGGCTGGGGGGCTCGGGGGCACTCACAGCATCCAGCGTGCGGCTGGGGAGGCTCGGAGCTGGCGGCGATGAGAGGGATCGAAGGATCGCGCGGAGCGCGGGATGCAAACAGCCCTGCGGGCGGGGAGGGGAGGAGAGGGATGCCCGTACAAACCTGCGGCTGCAGAGTGTGAAGTACGAGCTCATCGCTTCCAAATTAAATCCGATGGCACCCAAAGGCACGGCTCGCTGCAGGAGCCTGGGGCCGCCGGGCGGGGACACCCTGCAGGCACCACACGGCCCACGGTCCCATTGCTGATATATACAAAAAGCCCTGGAAGGTTTCCCAGCTGGAGGGGGATTCCCTGGATTAAGGTGAGACCATTACACGGAGAGTTTGACCTGCAGTTGGGTGAGGCTGGGGCGGAACGCGGATGGACCTGCTCCCCTCCTGGCCAGGGGTGTGCGGCAGCTGCGGAGGGTGAGCAGAGAGGTGGCACCTGCCTGATGGCACCAACTGGTGGCAGAGCTGGGGCTGCTCACGCTGATCCCTCCTGCTGAAGGAGGTGACAGGCAGGACTGGTTCCTCCTTACTGACTGGGCGAGAGGGCTCAGGGCCGGCAGATCAGGGCTCCCAGCACAGCCTCTGCTGCTGCGCAGAGCCAGCTGCTGCTGTGCTGGACTCCGGCACGGAAGTGTGGCGATAAGCCAAGCTGGCTAATTGGGATTCATACTAATAGGGAGAGGAAATTACTGAGATTCACCACCGAGACAGCCAAGCGGGGAGTGGGTACCGGCGGCAGCACCGCCTGCGCTGGCGCTCGCCCGGCCGCAGATGAATCAAACTCGGGGCTGTGACTCAGGCTCCCAGCATGGAGCCACGGCACAGGCATGGCCAGTGACTGGGAAAGGGCTCAGGAGCAGGTTGGCATGTGCTGGCACCAGCAGCCTGGCACGCTCCCGGCCGGGAGAGGAGCCCGACCGCTGGCAGCACCAGCAGCGGTGGCTGGGGGGAGGCAGCAGCCGCCAGTCCGGCCTGTCCGTACAGCACAAGCCATGCGGGTGGCGCGGGCTGTGCCCAGCTCTGGAGGCACAGCTGGGTGCGGGGAAGGTGCGCCCAGGTGAGGCGTTAGCAGGGACTATGAGCGCCCAGAGCAAGTCGCTAAGTGCCAGAGCCAGAGCACGTCCTGAGACACCATCCCAGTGTCCTTTACCCAGGCCCAGCTCTAAAGCTGGGAGAGGATCACACGGAGTTGCATCTGCTGCACTGGGGGACAGGGACCTGGTGGCTGAGGATGTGACACGTGGCCCAGCTGCTTTGGGGGCTGTGTCCCCAGCCAGGACCCCGAGCAGCTGCCTCATCCATCCCTGTAGCCATTTCCAGCCGCAGCTCCCAGGGGCAGGATTCCCTCCCTGGGGAGCATCTTGGAGGTCAGAGGGGGCTTTTTGGGATTGCAGCCTTGTTGTGGTGTGTGTTTGGAGGCTGAAGTTGTGTGTCAGGTGGCTCAGCATTGCCATGACAACGAGCATCAGTTGGTGAACAGAGGGAGTAAAGGAGACAAAATGAATGTCAGAGTGTGAATAGATGCTGTGGAGCCGGGGCTGCCCCCCTTCCTGCCCCCTCCCCTGGGCAGCCAGGATTGTTACTCTGCCCATGCCTGCTCAGCCCGGGGCTCCATTGGTGCAGCCCCACTCTGGCAGTGCCTGATGGCTGCAGAGCAAAGGGACACGTGGGGGGCAGCTCTGGGGTGCGTGGGGCAGAGTCTGCTGGCTCTGGGTGCTGGTAGAAGGTGGAGGAAAACCCAAAGCTGAGAGGAGGAGGCTGGGGGCTGTGCTGTGGAGCTCGTGTCCTCACTGCGCCCAGTGCATCCCCTTCTCCTACAGTTCCCAAAGCAACGGGAGCAGGCGATTCTCCCTCGGATGCTGTGTCTCCCTCTGGATGACAGCTTGCCTCCTCCAGAGTTTCATCTTCAGGCTTTAATTGATGCCTGTCGTGCTGCTCAGCTCCCCCAAGAACAGCCTGGGAGCGTGCCACCATGCAGGACACCCTGAGGGTTGGCTTGTCCTGTCTGGAGCCCTGTCCCTGGTGACATGTCCTTCTGGGTCCCATGGCAGAGGGGACTGAGCCAGCATGACCTGACCACATGCTCTAGAGCCAGGATGGTGAGGGGGCTGCCCTTCCTCTAGGGAGATGCTGCAGTTCCTCCCACCTCTCCCTGCCCCTTGCTGCTCCAGAGCAGTCCCACACTGTGTCTCAGTGTCCCCATTTAGAACATGAAGACAGACCCCTGAGCTGCTGCACATCCTGGCCAGCACAGGATTCTGAGCATTTCCTGGCTTGTGTCTCCCCAGGAACCTTCCGAGGAGTATGCAAGAAAATCGACCACTTCCCTGAGGATGCAGACTACGAGCAAGACACGGCCGAGTATCTCCTCCGTGAGTCTGCTCCCCCACGGCACACATCCCCTGGGCCCCCTCACATGCTGCAGGGCACCCGCTTCCTGTCCCCTGGCTTCACCGAGCAGGAGGCTGAGGGGTCACGGCCCCCCAGGCTCCCTGTGCAGCAGCAGGGACCCTCTGGGTTACCTAAGCATGGCCGTGCCACGTCGCAGTGCCATGTGTTAATGGCCCGTTGGCCTGGCACCCGCTGTCCCCACGGCCAGTCCCAGCAGCTGCTGCACAGCCTGAGTCTGTTGGTGTCACCCCATGGGGGACTGGGACCCCGCAGGTCCGTGGTGCAGCACCACAGGGACACATGTTCATGCCCTGTCCGTGCTGGTGTGCCTGTTCGCCGAGTCTCCAGCCAGGCCGGATTTGCCTGGGGAGCACAATGAGCACCTGCCATGTGCTCTGCTGGTGGCAGCCAAGCACAGGGAGACAGAGGGAAATTGAACTGGCAGCTTTCCTGGGAAAAGTAGGGCCTCCTGTCTCAGGGCCTTCTGTCTCAGGGGCCAGCAGAGCTTTGGGGCAGAACCACAGGCTTTCACATAGAACCCCAGAATGGCCCGGCTTGGAAGGGACCTTAAAGCCCAACCAGTGCCACCCCCTGCCATGGGCAGGGACACCTTCCACTATCCCAACTTGCTCCAAGCCCCGTCCAGCCTGGCCTTGGACACTTCAGGGATCCAGGGGAGCCCCCGCTTCTCTGGGCACCCTGTGCCAGGGCCTCCCCACCCTCACAGGGAAGAATTCCTTCTGTATATCTCACCTAAATTTCCCCTCTCTGCGGGGGAAAGCATGGGCAGCCCCAAGGCTGGGTGAGGGTGACCCTCCGGACAAGGGGCACTGTCCCCTCAGTGCTGGGCACCAGCGACAGAGGCTGGACACAAATGACACCCCCGACATGCAGAGCCACACGTGCGTGCCAGACTGGGGCCCTGCGCGCTGAGGGCTCATCCCAACCTCTGCGTTTCCAAACAACAGCAGATGGCAGCAGGGGGGCAGTGGCAGCCCTGGGTGCTCTCTGAGCTGCTGGGGCAGGAAGGAATCCCAGGAGAAGGGCTCCTTGCCCATCGCCTGGTGCTCAGCCCCAACCCCCTGGCTGACCCAGCTGCTGCTCATCCAGTTGTTGCTCTGGACTCTCAAATTTCCACATCTCTGCTCACCCCGTGGAGAGGAGAGTGAGTTTAATGAAATGGCTTTGCAGTTTTAGTAGATTAGTGTTGAAGTTCTCCCACCCCCTCTCACATTAAAAGTAAAAAGTCTATTTTAAAGCCCCCAGAGTGGAATTTTAATGGAGCTTCTCTGTATTTCTCTGCTTTAATAACAGCCCTAATCGAGGGATGAGAGCCCAAACCAAGGCACAGTGTATTTTTGGTGCAGCATTTATTACTCTCTACTGTCATTTTGGAAGCGGATCCATGTAGGAAGGTCCCTTCTCTGTGTAGTGCCCAGTCAATGACTGCTGTCAGTGCTGCCAGAGCTGATCCTGTGGGATGGAGCCCAGCACTGGGGTCACAGCATTGTCCAGGCTGGGTTCTGGGACCTTGGCATTCTGTTCATTTTGAAAATGTTCCTCCCCTACATCAGAAAATTACTTTTTGTTGAAATTGAGGTATGTTAATTTGTGAATTTTTACTTCCAAAGCAGCTGTGATAGTTTGGGCCCCCAGGGAGAGGTTCCTGACCGTGTGGTTGGCAGTTCCTCACCAGCCTGGTGAGATCTGTGGGATTTCTGTTATCCCAGATTCCAGAGGCACTCCAGCCAAAACCTGAGGGTGGTGTGTTTGGTAACGAGAAGGTAAATTGCTGGTGCTGACAGTATGACTACGCTGGAAGACATAATTCCTTGACGTAACCTAGGACGGGGGAAAAAAAGAAATTCAGGGTTTAAGCTCTTTTTATGGCTGGAATCACAGGATCTGCAGGGCTGGTGGTGGGCTCCAGAGCAGCTCAGGGATAGCAGGGATACTAAGAAGGAATTTCTCCCTTCTCCAGGGGGGGGCCCTGGCACAGGGCGCCCAGAGAAGCTGTGGCTGCCCCTGGATCCCTGGAAGTGTCCAAGGCCAGACTGGACAAGGCTTGGAGCAACCTGGGATAGTGGAAGGTGTCCCTGTCCATGGCAGGGGGTGGGACTGGTTGGGCTTTAAGTTCCTTTCCAACCCAAACCGTTCCAGGATTCCATGACAAGCAGAGGATTCATGGTGGGGACTGGTGCTGGGTCTCCCCATCCATCCTGGCAACACAAGAGGTGCCCTCGCACAGATCCTTCCCAGGTGCTGGTGTTGGTGCAGGGGGTACTGGAGGCTGATCCTGCCCCTCTCCTTGTCCCGCAGGTGCGGTGAGAGCATCTAGCATCTTCCCCATCCTCAGCGTGGGGCTGCTGTTCTTCGGGGGCCTTTGCGTGGCTGCCAGCGAGTTCTACAAGAGCAAACACAACGTCATCCTCAGCGCCGGCATCTTCTTCGTCTCCGCAGGTAGGAGCTGCCCAGGTGGCTCCTCCAGCCTAGGGGGACACAGGGGAGCAGGAGGAAGGGTGTGATTCCTCCCAGGCCACCAGCACAGAGAGATTCTGAGGTTTGAGAGCTGTTCTGTCCCTGTGGGAAAATCCCCATTGCAGGGAAAAACTATCAGGGGTCTCTGGCCAAGGTCACTGTGCCAAGGGCTTCAAGTGCTGCACCTGCTCTGCCTCGAGCAGAGCCTGTGTGGGGGCTGCAGCCCAGGAGGGGCTCCCGGAGGGCAGCCATCCCACTGAGGGTTACCAGGCGCCGGGACAGGGACTGGGGGCTCTGCCCTCCATCCTGGGCAGTCAGTGGGCACTGTGCCAGCAGCAGCAGGACCAGGCAGAGGGGCTGCCACAGCCCCACATAGAAATCGCTCTCTGGAGAGGCTGTTCCTGCTGGATTACTCATTTCTCTGTGCTGTTCCCCAACGCTTCCCCTGATTATCGCGTGACAATGTCTTTGTCTCAAGGAACTGCTCTATTTTATGTTTTTCTTCTCCCCGCAAAAAGATAAATGACTCTCCCTCCTTGGCTGGCAGGAGCTGCTGATGCAGATGAGAAAACAGCAGAGAGAACATAATAGATTCATTAAGTAAATCTGGGAATGCACCAGCCTCTCCCCAGCCTGCAGCACAGCCCCACTGGCTGCCACTGTCCCAAACAAAGCCTCAGGACTCCACCAGAAGTGGAAAGAGACAGAGCCATTCCGGCTTCCCTGTGCTCCCAGGGCCGTGGCAAGCTGGGGTTCATGCTGGGGGGATCCTAGGCCCCTCGGGTTGGCTCTGCTGCTGCATGGCACCAGCCGGGCTCCTGCGTTCACTGCTCAGCAAAGAAAAGCACAACCAGCTCTTGAAATGTCCCTTTTCTAGACAAAACAGCGGTTGTTCCTCCTTCCCTTCCAGTATCTGGGAATATACAGAAATACTGGGTGTAAGGGAATATACGGGTATCCCGGGACATCAGCAGAGGTCTGCAAGGGGATTTGGCCCAAGTGTGCTGGCAGAGGGGTTGGTGCCCCGTGGGGACACATCCCCCCATCCATTCCTGCCGCTTAGGTGAGCATTTGTCCCGCTTGTCCCCCCCTGCAGGTCTCAGCAACATCATTGGGATCATAGTCTACATCTCAGCCAACGCAGGGGACCCGGGGCAGAGCGACTCCAAGAAGAGCTACTCCTACGGCTGGTCCTTCTACTTCGGAGCGCTGTCCTTCATCATCGCCGAGATGGTGGGGGTGATCGCCGTGCACATGTACATTGAGAAGCATCGCCAGATCCGTGCCAGGTCCCACTCGGAGCTGCTGAAGAAGTCGGCCTTCACCCGCCTCCCCCCCTACAGGTACCGCTTCCGCCGGCGGTCCAGCTCCCGCTCCACCGAGCCCCGCTCCCGGGACATGTCGCCCATCAGCAAAGGGTTCAGCACCATCCCCTCCACCGACATCTCCATGTTCACCCTCTCCAGGGATCCCTCCAAGGTTACCATGGGGACGCTGCTCAACTCAGAGCGGGACCACGGTTTTTTACAGGTCCATAACTCCATCCCCAAAGAGTTCAAGGAGTCTTTGCACAACAACCCAGCCAACAGACGAACCACGCCGGTCTGAGGCAGGCTGGGCCGTGGGCAGGCTGCATGGCATCACCCTCGTGACGGTGTAACCTGTGAAACCCTGTTTTTAAGGACAAACCCAGAGGCTCCCCGTGCCCCTGCCTGTGGGGATGATTTTTCACTCCTGAAATGCCACTGGCCGGGCCAGGCCACTGCGCCCGCGGTGGGAGCGGGACCCCCGGCGGGGAGGGGATGGGGCCACGCTGGGACCCTGGCCCTGGTGCCCTGCGGACTGAGCGGGCTCCAACCCCCCGGGGACAGCAGCTTCCCGAGGTCTCCATCGTTCGTGTGATCATAACCGCAGTGTTCCCGTAGCTGTGTGTCCATGGAAATGCTGGCGATAGCCCTGTCTGTGAGAACCCTTAACCCGGTAGTTACATTTAAGTGGAATCGCCTGGAAGTCTGGAGCTGGAAGCACTGAGTTAGTGCCGGAGCGATGCTTGTGTTCCGAACCCCTTTCCCTGTCGTGCTGGACGGAGTGCTCGGGCTGGGTTCCTCTATGGCGTTTCGTGCATGCATTAAATAGCTTGGAATTCAATTTTGTCATGTCGGGTTGGAAGAAACATCCTTTTGCAATTTTCTGTGGTCTCGAAAGGGCTTATTTCCTTCCTTCCTTCCTTCCTTCCTTCCTTCCTTCCTTCCTTCCTTCCTTCCTTCCTTCCTTCCTTCCTTCCTTCCATTCAGGCCATGAAAGGACTCAGGAGCAAAATTACTCCAGTGACTGGTAGCAAGTATCCGGCATTTAATTCACCTCTAATGTTACAAGAAAATTAATTACTTCCCTACAGTTGCTACACACGCAGTCAGAGATGACTGTCTGGGCACAGCCAAGAGGGCAACACGCGACCGTGGTGCTGCGGGAGCGGCTGCGGCCGCGTGCGGATGGGGTGTGATTCCCTAATGGCTGGGAGATCCATGAGAAAAACAATAAAATTGTCCAGTTTGGCAAGTTCCTTGGCTGAATAGGTCACACTGACCCTGCTGTGGGTACTGGAGAACCGCGCACCGTGGCCGGCAGGGAGGAGGGAGGTCAGTCTGGGACTGCCGGGGAGTGTGTGAGCAGACGGAGGTTTGGCTTTAAACTCTCCCACTGGAGCAGAGCTCGTCTAAGTGGAGGCAGTTTTGAAGCAGTCGGTCTGTGATGATGTGTCACTTAATTGAAATCTTATTTAACCTTCTGACAGAAGTGACAGATTCCCACAGGGTCCCCAGGGGTGATCTGGGGCCAGCAGGACTCTCGTTTACTCCGCTCTCGGCAGAAGGGGAACATCTGGTGTGCATTGTGTGAGTCTGAACAGACTTGCCCTGGGTCTGCTGCCCAAAGTCAGAGCGTGGCTGCTCACGAGGCACATCCTAATCCTTCCTGGCAATAATGAGCAGGCCACTGGGAAACATGGCACAGGAGCTCTGCTGGAGTGAAATCCTCCCTGGAGCTCCACAAGCAGCCTCAGCAAGGGCTGCCTGTCCCTCAGCACAGGGCTGCAGGTCCTTTCTGTACAGAATCTTTGGGTTGGAAGGGACCTTAAATCTCATCTTATTCCAACCTCCTGCCATGGGTAGGGACACCTTCCACTTATCCCAGGTTGCTCCAAGCCCCATCCAGCCTGGCCTTGGACACTTCCAGGCATGAGGCAGCCACAGCTTCTCTGGGCAACCTGTGCCAGGGCCTCTCCACCCTCACAGGGAGAATTTCAACTCCCTCACCCTTATTTGCTACTCTTGCAAAGGGAGTTGTTCGATAAAGCTGATTCAGATGCTAATTAGGCCTCTTAATTGCCTTAGCTGCTGACTGCATGTGTTAAAAACAGTCAAAGGAGAGTTGCACCCCCATCTTAGGGCAATATTTAAAAGCAAAGCAGGAAAGGGCCGGCAGTGCTAAACACGGAATAGAATGGAGTGGAATAGTTCAACTGAAAGGGACCTACGATGACCATCTCGAACTTCCCGAACAATTGGTTTTGATCGGGGCTGACCAAAAGCTAAACCATGGCCTTTAGGGCACTGCCCAAATGCCTTTTCAACCCTGTCAGGCGTGGGGCACCGACCCGTCTCCATGCAGGGTCTGAGCACCCTCGGAGAACAGGAACGCTGCGGTGCAGCCAGCCCAGGAGCCGCAATGCCGGGGCCGTTTGTTTGTGTTTGTGGAGGCAGAGCGGGCAGTGATTGAAGGTGTTTACTGCCACGTGTAATATCTTCCCTTTGTGCCGATGTCTTTCCCCTGGAAGAGAAAATCAATACCCAGGCTAAATCTGGAGGCTTCAATATTTCTCAGAGAAGTGCAAATCAATATGGATTTCTTAACAAGTTTGATTTCAATACCTGAAAGTGCACATTCTGCCTGTTTCCTGACCTTTCCAATCCCCGGGGGAGGAGGATTGAAAAGATTTGTTCAAATTCAACGAATTGAATCAGCAAATGCCCCATTACCTTGTTTTCTTTCCGCCAGACCTTGATAAACAGTATGATAGTCCATCGTCCACGCGTGGCTGCCAGTGCCGTTCCAGCCACGCCAACCAGCCAGGCATGGCAGTGCCTGTAGTCACCTTCGTGGGCAGAACAGCCCAGGGTGGTGACAAAGCGGCCACGTGTCATGTGCAGATGCACCCGCTCCCCCTTCTCTGAGTGCCAGCGGACCCACATCCCACCAGTGAGCCCGATCCTCCCCTTGCTCCTGAGCCGGCTGATTTATGGTGCTGCAGTGCTCTATATTTATCCTACAATGGCTTTGTGCAGCGTTAGATCATCGTGGGAGCACTGTAAACACTGCAAAATGAGCGCGAGCGTTTGGGCTCGACCGGCCAGAGCAGAAGACTTTGAGTGATTCAGTCTTTGCCCTTGGAATGATCCCACGGACAGGAGAGCAAGGACCATCCACCCCGAACGACACGGCGGGAAGCCTGTTGTGTCAGTGTCGGGTACAGCAGTGGCTGTCACTTGCGGTCACTCACAGCTCCCTGCAGGTGGAACAGCACTGGGCATGGTGGGGACGCAGGGGCGGGTGCTGGGTGCTGCCCTGATGGGTGCGGGTCCAGCCCTGCAGACACAGAGGACTCTGGCTGGGGAGCTGGAGATGGCTCCGAGTCACGGCTGGGGCGTTGCTTTGCCGGTCCCCGTGGGCTGCCGTTCCCGTTTGCCTCCCAAGGGAGGGGTTTAATTGCTGTGTTGGTGCTGTGATGACAAACCCGGCGGCGAAGCACTGTCAGCCTGCGGGAGCTGGTGCTGGCACGGAGCCCACGGAGGGGAAATGGCAGCTGGGTCCCGGCTGCAGCACAGAGCTTTGCATTTACCCTTTTTTCCCTAATTTCACATCTTCATCAAGACAAACGCACTCGGCGGACAAACCTCTCCACGGTTTGCTGCGAGGGAAGCTCCGTAGTCCCTATTCCTGCAGGCTGTTCCTTCCTCAAAATCATCCTTTGTCCTTTCTGGCTTTGATTTTTTGGGGGATTTTTACTGTTTGCCATAGCTCATGAGAGTCTGGGTAAGGCCATACCATTTATACCACGTGTTGATTATTTACTTGACGGACAGTAATGGTTTCTGTGGTGCCATTACTATATGTCATCTAAATCCAAACGCTGAGGTGCTGTAAAGGGCAGCCTTTCGCTGGGGGCTGGAATAGCTTCTCCAGCATCGTTATCCTGCACATCCGTAAATCTCTGGCCGACCACAGCCACTAAACCCAGCTCTCAAAAGTTCCCCAGAAGATTTTCAGGAAATAAGACTTTCACCTGCTCTTTACTAATAAACTCCCGTCCCTCTGCCATTAACCTTCCTCCAGTCACTAGAGGAGAAAATCCTCCTTCACCACCTGAGCTAGTGTTGGAGAAGGTCAGCGGGAGCTGGGGGTGTTTGGGGACGAGAGCTCTGTGCCTGTGGCTGCAGCTCTGGGGCTGTTCCAGAGCTGGGGGAGCCCTGACAGGTGCCCTGGGAACACCATGGGAGACAGGGATGCAGGTAAATGCAATTAGGAATTAATTACCAGAGGTTCTCATTGCCTGTTCCTGGTGTTCCAGTACCCAAAGGGAACCTACAGGACAGACGGAGGGAGACGATTTGCAAGAGCATGTAGTGACAGGACAAGGAGGAATGGCTTCAAACTGTCAGAGAGTAGGATTAGATTAGATATTACGACAAAACTCTTCCCTGGGCTGGTGAGGCCCTGGCACAGGTAGTCCAGTGAAACTGTGGCTGCCCCATCCCTGGAAGTGTCCCAGGCCAGGCTGGGCGAGGCTTGGAGCAGCCTGGGATAGTGGAAGATGTCCCTGCCCATGGCAGGGAGTTGGATGAGGTGCTGCTCTCACTTTGCTGAATTAAAGTTTCAGCTTCTTTAATAACCTGCGGGTCCACTGGAAAATTGTGACAAGTGGCATCAAGAAGCAACTCAGTAAGTTTATTTTGATGAAATACAATAATTATCATGCTTAGCAGCTGTTGCTATTTAAAATAAGAAAAAACGGGGCTTGCATTGAAAATGTTTTGTAAACCATGTGCACCAACAATCTGTTCCAATGAAACCAGCCATTATGGAAACGGTATAATAGCAGGAGCTCATTATGGAAAGTTAAATTGCAAATCATATTTTGTTTCAAATGAGCTGGATGAATGCATAATTTGCCTCAAAGAAATAGTTTTGTAGTTCTGATCCTCCTGCCAAGAGCTGAAGCTCTTGGGCTGCAGCTGCCGAAGCGGCCTGATTGTCCATTTCAAACTGCAGGAAGTTTGGGTTTCAAAGGAAGATTTGAAGAGAGAAAAGGGGGAAAAAAAGTGAAGGAATAAAAGGCAGAGCAGTGGGAGCTCGCAGTTGGTTTCCTATGTGAGATTCTGGTGGTGCAGGGTAGGTTTAAAACACACCAAGGGCCTGTGCGGGGCTGATCATGTGTCCCTGTGCTGGAGCCAGACCCCGCACCGCGGGCAGAGCCGGTTCCCCGGGAGCCACAGGGACAGCCGTGGTGGCAGCCCTGCCTGGGAAGGGCAGCACGTGCAGTGCCACTCAGGCTGGCGGGGTGGCAGCTTGACGCATATGCCAGAGCATGGTCCCGGGGTCACCCCGAACTCCCCCATGGCACAGCACTGAGGGGAGCCCGTGCAGATTCTCCCTGAGCTCTGCCAGCTCCAGCTTCACCCAGGGTGTCACAGAAGCCACACAGCCACCTCACAGGTGACAAACCCCCAGCCCTGCAGGACCTGCTGCGGGAGCGCGGCTGCTGTGGCGCAGCTCTGGTGGCTCAGTGCTTGCAGGGCTCTAACACGTGGTGCCTCGTGCCCAGAGACCTGACCTACAAGTGGTGGCACGTGAGATGCCACATGAACAGCTAATGGCATTTCCTCGTCGTGCGGCGGCTCCAGGGACCGGCAGTGGTGGCACAGGGGACAAGGAGCCTCCGCTCGTGGCTGTGCCACCATGATGTGGCTGCTGGGAAGTGATGGGCAGGTGGTCACGGCCAGACCCTCTGCTGTGGGGGCCAAGCCCAGAAACTGCCCGGAGCCTCCCTGCACCCTCTGGGTGGGACACGCTCACCACAGGGGACTCTGTCCCTTTTGGCGGGGGCACACGCCACAGCTGCTGTGCTCCAAGCACGAGGTCCTCATGCCAGGGTCACCCCCAGCTGTGGTGGCTTTGCAGGACAAAGGATCTGCCCCTCTCCTGCATCCCAGGCTGTCACCGTGGCTCACTCCAGGCGCTCTTGGGGTGCTCGTGTCCCCCAGCCCTGCTGCCGCATCCAGCCCAGCCCAGAGGCAGTTTCATTAAATATTAAATCCGGCAGCTGCTGGCAGTGTTGGGGGGTGGGTAAAGACAGCAGAAGCAATTTGCAATTAAAATGTGTTTATCTTAGGAAAGAAGTCCCGGAAACTTGTAATTAAAATGTTTGTACAAAGGGCAGGATTTCATAGCCTGAATCTTCAGAAATCTTAGTGAAGCAGCAGTGGCACAGGTGAGGTTGGCACAGGACAGATGGGAGACAAGGCTCCAGGCAGTGCTGGGCACCCGGGATAGTGGTGGGGTGGTGGGGAGCCATGTCCAGCATGCCTGGAGCAGCCCCACGAGCTTTGTAGAACAAAAGCCCTCGCCCAGGCAACTGTGCCCAGCGGATGCAGGAGGGCAGCAGTGGATGCAGCTCCTCCCCTGGTGATCCTTGGCCACATCGCTGCCAGGCACAGCCAGGGTGGCTGGGATGGCTCCTGGCAAATACCTGTTGGGCTGCTGCTTTCCCCAGCAACCCCCCAGTCCTCTAGGGGTGTTTTTATGCATTTCCAAGCTTGTTTTTCCTCCAGTTACAGCAGGTAGGAACTTCCCATGCAGAGCAGGTAATACGAAAACATCTCCTGATTTGGGAGTTGTACAAACACAACCCCAAGCTCCCCCTTTGCTTGTCCTGCAGCAGCAAAGTCTGGGTTGAGAGTCTGAATTTAGATCCTCTTCATATTTATTTCATAGTGATAACGAGAAAAATAAATAGAAGTAGAAGAAGGGCATTGAGCTGGCTCTGGGTGAGTGGAGAAGCCATAAATAACTCTCAGAGTGTCCCAGAGGCTCTCACCTTGGGGCTCAAGTGCCTTTTAACCTCCCAGATCACAGAAACCCTGCAGCCAGTGCTGCTGGGCTCCAAGAGAAAGCTTTGGGGCAGTTTTTCTCAGCTAAGATAGAGCGAGTCCCCTGCACTGCTGCCCCTCAGCTGCAGTTGCAGCCTCTCCTGGTTCTTCTCCCATTCCTCGCTGCTGATCCAGGCAGCAGGGAACTCTGGAGTGCTGGAGCTGCCCCTGCCCTGGGTTAACTGAGACTGCCAGGATGCCAGGACGTAAAACCCAGAACAGAGAAACTTATATTAAACAACTGTGAAAGAAATCATTTATTTCCATATCGTCTGTGTCTTGGACTGAAGGAAAAAGCCCACAACTCCAACATTTTGACTTTTCCTGCCAAGCCACGAAGTGGCAAGCGGTTCGTTAGCTTAGATCATCACTGCTCAGAATGTGATGTAATTATCTTTAAAATGAATGAAAATGTAAAACCCACTGATCAGAGGTTGCTAAGGGCTCCACACGTTCAGCATCCCCCCTCCAGCACCCTGGGGGTGTTCCGTGATCCCTGCTGTGCCCAGCCTGGGGACAGACTGGGGTGTTATGGGAAAAGTGCTTCCTGCCTGGGTGTTGGGGATGTCACTGAGCAGACCTGTCCTGGTGTCCTGACCTTTCCACCTGCCTTCTCCTGCCCTCTGCAGAGAAGCAGCTGGGAAGCCAGAGCCTGTCCTTGCAACACAGCAAGGAGCATACGACTGGATTGGGAGCCGAAGGAGCAGATGCTGCCATGTTTTTGCAGGGTCTTCAGAGAAAGAATCAGAGAATCCCAAACTGATTTGTGTTGGAGGGGACCTTAAAGACCATCTCATTCCACCCCCTACTATGGGCAGGGACACCTTCCACTAACCCAGTCTCCTCCAAGG
The DNA here is from genome assembly GCA_013397725.1 of Rhagologus leucostigma. NCBI lineage: Eukaryota > Metazoa > Chordata > Aves > Passeriformes > Rhagologus > Rhagologus leucostigma. The sequence goes on along the minus strand of VZTD01001486.1, from coordinate 1,393,813 downwards.
CCCGTCCAACCCGGCCTTGGACTCTTCCAGGGATGGGGCAGCCACAGCTTCTGTGGGCAACCTGTGGCCAGTGAAGTGTTGGCCAAGACCATGGGTGGGTGCCCCAGGCACGGGGTGAGCTGGGTGCCGGACTCTCCCGGTCTCAACAACGGTGTGACCCCATGATGGAGCCCAGAGGCTGGACTGAGGATGCCAGGGGAGGTTGTGGTCGTGGGATGGAAAGGTCGGAATGGAGAGGAGAGCTCAGCACGGCACCCAAGAAGCTGCAAATCTACCACTGCTCTGCACCCACTCCAAGCTCATTAGTGCAGCCCATTAAATCTGGTGCTCCAAAGCACGGAGGGAAAGGAGCATGAAATCTGCCTGCAGGGCTGGCCGGAGCTGCTGGACACGGGCAGTGGGACAGGCTTCAGAGGGGGCTCTGGCAGGAGCCGCCAGGCTCTGCCAAGGCTTTGTTGAATATTCATCTGTAGGAAATGGTTATTCATGAGCACAATGAAGATTATCGTTCTGAATTCCGAACTACTCAGCCCAGCTCCTGTTTGATGTGGTAAGGCTCTCGGAGTGCATTTGCATTAGAGAAAGCATTACTACTTTTGATGAGGAGAAGGATTACAGGAGAAATCTGCATAAATTTATTGGTAAATGTCATTTAGCATGTGTCCAAGTGTAATTCATCACAGGGCTGTAGTGCAGCCTGGTGACTCACACAGGGCTGGGGTTTTTCAATAGACAGATAAATAACCCTTGGGACAAAATTACCTCATTGATATTAAATCACTGTAGTTGCAGGGGAGCAGAGCCTGCTCAGGACAAGCCCCTCGGGGAATGCCAGTCCCGGGGGGATGAGGGATGGGAAATGTTAGTCCTGGGGGTATGCTCGCTGCTCTTCCTCTGCCTGCTGAGCCCAGCTCTGCTCGTGTGCCACTAGCCTGCCCAGCACCACAGCCCTCTCCATCTGCCTAGAGCCTCACTGCTCCCTCCTGGCACAGAAACGTGCTGAGGACTTATCCCAGCTGCTGCTCCAGCTGTCAGGGACATCCCTTCGCTTCTGGCTTCCCTCCCAGAGGCCCCCACAAGCCCAGCCACTGCCAGGGGCACTGAGGGACCTTCAGCAACCTCCTTGGGAAGGGTTTCCTTGCAAATCACCAGCTTGGTGCCCACAGGCCCCTTCAAGGCTCTGTCAGGGTTCATTCCACAGCTGCAGGGGTTGCTGTGTCCTTGATTAACTCCCTCGAGGGATGTGTTCATCTGTAGCGGCACGTCCAGCTGCGTCGGCTTTGATCTCCTTGGATTTCCTCGTGTGATGTAAGGATGTTGTACATGTTGGCTCTGACATGGTGAGGACTTTCTGACAGCCAGCACCTGCCACAGCATCTGTGACAAGTTCAGAGCTGGTCCTGCTAAACCAGAACGTCAGTCCCAGGGCTCAGCTGGAGCTGGATGTCCTTGTCCATCCCCACAGACACCAGTGTCCATCCCTACAATCCCAGTGTGGTTTTAGTTGTGACTCCAGCCTGGCAGAGGTGAAGGTCACTACAGAAATTTCGTGGAATGTGACAAACATGATGGTACTGGGTCTCCTACCCCATGCCCTTCTTGCCACCTTCCTCTCTCCAGAAGAGGAATATCCCAGGGGTACTGGGAGAGCAGCTCTAGGCAGGGATTAGAGAGCTGTCTCTCGAGAACCAACCAGTCACTGGCTTTTTTTACTGGATTTTCCACAAATGCAACAAGATACACCCAAACTGCCTGAGCTGGGGAGGAGGGAGGGGGCACATCTTCATCACACCCACACTGTGGTTCAGTGTGCCCTCGAGAGTGGCCCTTCCTGAGGAAGCCAACCTGAGCACTGGCAGTTCCAGCCTACTCTTAATTCCAGCCCTGGCAAGGCTGGAGGCTGAATCCAAACCTCAGCACCCCCAGTCCAGGAACATCTCCCAGATGTGGGATATCCATGTCTGCAGCAATTTCTGCTTTCACACATCTCTCCAAGCAAGCAAATACCTGCTCCATCCTGACTGCCTGATACGCCTTATCGTCGTGTTAGCAATTAATATTAGCATGGTAGAAATTGCTAATTTGTGATATACAATAATTAGAATTCAATTTAATTGCTCTCAAATGCTGCATACAAATGTGGCTTCCACTCCATTGTTAGGGAGAACAACAGAGGAGGAGAACATCACCCCTGATGACACAGGTGAGGCCAGCACAGCAGGGTGTCCCACCCTGTGGGCAGGTGGAAAAGCTGGGAAAAGCAGAGCAGCATTGCTGGGTGCTGAGCACAGTGCCAGGGTAGGTTCTGTGGGAATGAAGGTGGGCTGGATCAGGGCAGGCAGCACCCAGTGCTCACCTGTGCCTCATTGCAGGAGGGGATGGGGCCTTTCCTCCTGCTTCTGGGGCCTAGGTGAGGTTGGGAAGAGGGATGCTGCTTCTGGAAACAGCAGAGGCTTCATGGATCATGGCAGGTACCAAAAGAAAATAAAAAAGTGAGAATCAAAGAGGGTTTCCCGAGGGTTGATGCCCCTCAGACCCACGTTGGGCCCTGCCTTGCAGGCTGGGATCACAGTGGGTGCAGCAGAAAGTGAGGGCATGGCCAGGAAAGAGCCTGGGCAAAGTGGAGAACATCCCAGAGACAGGGAACACTGGAAATGCTCGAGCTGCTGGGTAGGTACCAGCCGCACACAAGCCCAGTGTGGTGATGTGGCTCATGTGGGTCCTGGGTATCCACAGGGAAATACCAAAGCAATTCTCACAGAGAGGAGGTTTTCTCTGCACAGCACCGGTCAGACCAGTAACATTCTGGGGGCAGTGCTGGTATCTCTGCTCCCAGCAAGGCTGAGAAGCTGCAGAGTCCTGGCAGGAGCTGCAAGAGCTGCTTGAGGGCAGGATATCTGCCATGGGGTGAAAGATTAAAGAGGTGAGTCCTGGGGGCTAAAGATCGCTCAATTGTGGTCTCCAATTGCCATGTGGGAAGTTTCTGGTGATGGATGGCATAAACAGTTGTGTAACTGAGAGAGATTTAAGCTGGGGATAAAACACACATTTTAACAAAGGGAGAAATTAAACTAGGAACAATTTACTGACAGATGCATAGAAGATTTGAAAATGAAGGACACAAATAATGCCAGATTTCAGCTCACCCTTGCTGAGGGAGGTGTACCAGGCACAGGGGAGTCCTGCTGGTCCCGCTTCTGGGGGTGCAGAGCTGTGCTGGGCAAGAAAGGGGATGCAGAGCTGTGCTGGAGAAGAAAGGAGATCCCCAGTGCCTTGGAGAAGAGGAAGAACAGATGGTGTTTACCCATGGGGTAAATGGTTCTGGGAAGGCAGGAGCCCCCAAGCCTGCTGAGCAGGGAGGGCTGAGAGCCCTGGTTGTGGTGAGGCTGGCTCTCAAGGTGACACAGAACTAGCATGACAAGCCACCCCACAAGTGTGTCCTGGAGTGCTCCCATCACAACCTCAGCTCACACGGATTTATTCCCTGTTTTGAAGAGCAAGCGCAGAGGCAGCAGTACCTGCGTGGAGAGAGCTGGATGAGGCCGTTATCTCCAAGGGATTAACGGCTGCTGTGACTCACAATGAAGATGACTCAAAGACAGACAGGATCCAGGGATAAAGTCAACTACAGTCCCATCACCAGCCAATTCCACAAACTCAGCACTGTCTCCTGAGCGATTAGTGCAGCCGCGCAGGGAGCTGCAGAGGAGCAGTGCTCAGGTTTGGCTCTCTCTCTCCTGATCCTCGGCATCTGCATCCGGTGATAGCTGCCGTGTGCAGCCAGCCGGGCATGGCCAGGCTGGGAAGGGAGGGCTCCAGGGGACAGGGAGAAGGGGCCTTTGATCCCTCTAATTAATTCTAGTTTAAAATGTATTGAGAAGTTAAGAATGAGGAGGGAAGCTGGGGCTGCTTTGATGTGTGCGAGTGGATGGATGCAGACAAGAGGCTGCACAGAGGGCAGAGATTAGGGAAGCAAGGAAGTTTGGAGGCAAGGACCTTGGGCAGAAGGAGTGCTGATGAGGATGGACACACTGGTGCTCCCACAGGAGCTGGGGGCACTGGCACCAGTGCAGGAGCTGCCAAGTGCCAGGTCAGTGGTGCCCAGTGTGTTTGCTCTCCGCAGAGGGCTCGGACACCACAGCACAGCCCTGGCTGCTCCGTGGCCGTGGGAGTCACCGTCTCTGGGGCCACTTGAGCTGGGGCACTGGGACTGGCCACACGCGAGGGTTGTGCTGGGCATGAACTGTTACTGATCTTGCTGCTAGACATGACTGTGTGTTACCTGGGGGCCATTTCCTGCCCTTCTGAACGGAAACAACCACCCAAAACAGGCACCAGAGATTTTTTTTAGCTGTAAGGTTGTTCAGCCTCGAGAAGAGAAGGCTTCGAGGAGACCTCAGAGCCCCTTTCTGTGCCTAAAGTGACTCCAAGAGAGCTGGAAAGGGACTTTTTACATGACAAGGCGGAATGGCTTCAAACTGTTAGATTAGGTATTAAGAAAAAATTCTTCCCTGTGAGGGTGGGGAGGCCCTGACACAAGTCGCCCAGAGAAGCTGTGGCTGCCCCATCCCTGGAAGTGTTGGACGGGGCTTGGAGCACCTTGGGACAGTGGAAGGTGTCCCTGCCCAGGGCAGGAGCCTCCGCTGCCGGTCCCTATCCCGGTGCTTAAATGACCTCTAGTGGCAGGCGGGGACGGGGGCGGCGGGTTCGCTTTCCTTGAAAAAAAAAAACTAAGCTAAAAGAAAAATCAAATTGCGTCGGGCTCCTTCTCTCCCGAGATGACAATAGCCAGTTAATTTCCTCTTTTTTTTCTCAGAGCAGATTAATTAGTGACTCGAAATTCACCAAGCAAGAAGGTCACCCTGGTGCTCTCACACCGAAGGGGACCACGTTGGGAGGTGATGCCCGGCAGTGTCGGTGACGGTGAGATAACGAGCCAGATCTTCTCAGAGCCTCTGGATTCCCGGGAGGAAGGAGAGATGTCCCCACCAGCAGCATAATCCCCCTCTGTGCCCACAATTTGGGCACAAGGAGTGGCAGCAGAAGGGATGCTGTGGGCTCTGCTCCCAGCCCCAGCTCTCCCTGCCGCACTGCTGGCGCTCGGGGCACAGGGCTCTGTGCGGCAGTGCCAGACTGGAGCTGGGCTCATCTCCTGGCATCCTTCTGGAGTAGGATCAAAGGAAAGCCCTCTGATGAGGAGATTTGCTTTAGTTTGGGATCACGACCCAGGGAGGGCACAGGCCCCGAGAGGATGGGTTCGCTGTGGGGTGCTGGAGACAGGTTCCTCAGGTGGGAGCAGCCCTGGTCCGGGACAGGCTCCTTGGGGGACACACTGCTGCAGTTCTCTGGATGGCTTTTAGAGCCTCCCGGATAAATTAGCTCTGATTATCACAGAAGAAGTTACTTTTACTCTGATAATAACTCTTATACTGTTCATGCAGGGAGGAGTTTGTCCTGCTACACATCTCCTGATTCATTCTGTGATGAGGAATGAGCTCTCATCTTCTTTCTGACTCATTGATCAGGCAAATCTTCTCCTTAGTACAGAGGGCAATAAATTCAGGCTGCAGTGGGGCTGTCCAGGATCGGGACCCTCTGAAAATTGGGTCAGCACCTTCCACCAGTCCACATAAGTGTGCAGGGTCAGTGGTGTGCTGGAGGGTGTAAGCAAAGCCAAGGAGGGAGCAGCTCCCAGGACTCTGGGTAATTATAGACTGGGTTTGCTTGTTTGCTTCCCTGTTTGTTTCTTACCTATGACCTAAAAGCAGGTTTCTGGACTTGTTTCAGTATCCCAGCACAACTCTTTCAGTTTCCCTCAGTTCTGAGTCCCTTGAGCCTCAGGGAGCTGGCAAACATTCATGGATTGCAAACTGGTAGGAACTCTGGAAAACTACCAGTCACTCTTAATTAAAGCTTAGCTTTAGCCAGTGCCTGCCCACAGCAGCTGGGCCACCTCCGGAGCTGGAGTGATGACACCGGGCTGGGGCTTGGGGAGCAGTGTGGATGTTCCAGCTCGGCAGGTGCTGAGCTGGGCTCTCTCATCACCCAAGCTCCGAATGCTTGGAGCAAGGTGAGTTCCTCTCCTCTTGCAGAGCTCACAGCTGAAGTCACAAAATAAAAAAAAGTAGAATCATTGCTGCTGACAAAACAAACTGGAGAAGGAAATACGATTCCACACCCTGCCACCTCGTCAACCTGCACGTCCAAGAGACCTGCCCGTGCGGCTGGGAAGGTGTCAGACCTGATTTGTCCTGCTCGGCTTTGAAGGAGTTTTGTTTGTTTCTTTTTGTATTGTTCAGCTATACAACAGGGACAATTCTGTGTCAGCCTCAGTCCAAGGCTTGAAAACGAATGTAACAGCCTTAGATTGCCAGAGGGCAGGGTTAGACGGGGTGTTGGGAAGGAATTCTTCCCTGTGAGGGTGGGGAGGCCCTGGCACAGGGTGCCCAGAGAAGCTGGGGCTGCCCCTGGATCCCTGGAATTGTCCAAGGCCAGGTTGGACGGGGCTAGGAGCACCCTGGGATAGTGGAAGGTGTCCCTGCCCATGGCAGGGGGTGGAACTGGATGAGTTTTAAGGTCTGTTCCCAACCAAACCATCCTATTATTCTATGATTCTACAATTCAAGCTGAGAATTAAAGCAGCAAAGACCAAAGCTCAGCCAAAGGTGCTCTGAGCAGCAGAACTGTGCTCAGATAAAACTGTTTCTAAATCAGTAAAGTACTAAATAAGATGAAATTCCCACACAGCTCCCAATAATCCACCATGGTAAAACACTGAAACTCCATTTTACAGCAAATAGTTTCTGTTTATTGCTCTTTTCTTAACTAATGTGTGAGCATGAGCTAAAAAAGTGCCAACACATTTTAGGTTGTTTTGCAGAACTTAGAGAACAGTTTACTGCTGCGTGTATGTGAAGTGAAAGAGTTCAAAGTTTCATAACTAATTTAAAGCTACAAAAATAGCCCTGGTGCCCACAGGTGTGCAGAGACCACCGAGGTTCAATGCTGCTCTAGTGTTTAATGGCTTTCAGAGTAATCCAGCCTCTCCGAAAGCCACAGGGTATTTCCCTGCCTCATCAGGAAGTTCACGTTTTGTTTTTTGAAGTTATAAATGTGGGTGGCTGAAAACACTTGATGTAACATGAGCATTTCTGTCGCGTGGAGGAAACAGCCTGGAACAGGCACATCAGGCCTTTCCTTTGGGTCAGACAGGTTTGTCCAGGGCATGGCAGCATTCCCTAAATCAGGAGCTGATGACACATCGTGGAGGCATGGAATGGTTTGGGTGGGAAAGGATCTTAAAGAACATCCCCCCCCTGCCATGGGCAGGGACACCTTCCTCTATCGCAGGTTGCGCCAAGCCCCGTCCAGCCTGGCCTTGGACACTTCCAGGGATCCAGGGGCAGCCACAGCGTCGCTGGACAACCGGGGCCAGGGCCTCCTCACCCTCACAGGGAAGGATTTCTCCCTGATACTCCATCTAACCCTGCCCTCTGGCAGTGGGAAGTCAGCACCCTCCTGCCCGAGGTTCCTGCTCCAATCTCACAGCTCAGCTGCTCAAGGGAGCACCCCTTGTCCAGCCATGGACAAGCCGTGTCCCTTGTCCAGGGAGCAACCAGGCAGGTTCTGCCGGACACAGGAGCAGGATTAGCCATAGGCTTCAGAGATCACAAGTTTAGACTAAAACTTTAGATGAGAAGAGTTTATTCCAAGGCTTCACTATCTTTATTTGAAAAATTAACTTGTCTTTGGATTGATTTCTTTGAGACAGCAGTGTGGCAGCTGGTGAGCAAAAGGCTTTGCATGTAAAGATTTGAGAATCAGAAAATACATATTTGTAAAGTGAAAGACTGTTCTTAGTAAGTTTCAATAAATGGGTTGAACGCGACACCAGTGCATAATTGAAAGAGGCAGAGGTTTAACCATGACATTTTTGCGATATGAAATCCAGAGGACGGTGACTATTATAGTGTAAAATGTCAATATTCACCTCAATCGTATCCTTTCATTTCCTGCGGGTTCATGAGGGGGGCACACGCGGGAAGCAGGCGTTCCGCTAGAGGGCGCCCGGGAGCAGGGGGCGGGGCCGCAGCCCCCACGTGACGCTGTGTCACGCGCGGCGCCAGGTCACGTGCGGCGTGGTGGACGCGGCTTCATCTGCGCATGCTCCCGCGGCCCGTGCGGTGTCGGCCGGGAAACCCCTCGGCGCAGCGCTGAGGGCAGGGGCGGTCTCGGGAGCCGCCATCGGGGCCGCGCGGGGCCGAACCGAAGCGAGCGGGACCGAGCCTGAA
>VZTD01001486.1:1352187-1384870 GCA_013397725.1 Rhagologus leucostigma | reverse complement strand
GGGCGCCGCCCGCGCCCCGCCATGTCGTGCGTGCATTACAAGTTCTCCTCCAAGCTCAACTATGATACGGTCACCTTCGACGGGCTCCACATCTCCCTGAGCGACCTGAAGCGCCAGATCATGGGCCGGGAGAAGCTGAAGGCGGCCGACTGCGACCTGCAGATCACCAACGCGCAGACCAAAGAAGGTGCGTGGGGTTCGGGGGCAGCGATGCTGCGGTGATGGAGCTGTGGCTGCTGTGGGCTCAGAGCTCTTTCTTTGTAGCTGCTGCTCTCACAACACCGTCCGAGCAGTTCTCCGTGCGGAGCACGGGTTCTTGTGCGACGGTGCCACGAAAGCTTTGGTTTCCTGGAGTTTTAGGTAAAATGGGAGGGAAGGGGGGAGGATGTCTTACCATAACAAACCTGCCAGCTTTCTTTGAAATCTGGCAGAAATGTGAAGGTGATAGGAATATAGCACATGGCAAGTTTGAATGGGGAAAAAAAAATGTGTTTGATGGCTGAACTTTGTCTTCAACTTCTTTTTGCCCCCTTCATTGGAAAGTGCTTTGCAGCTTTTTTTACTCGCCTTTCATTGAAAGCAAGTGCCCATTGCAGTAATTGCAGCGTAGAAGCAACAATTTGTATCGAGTGTATCAGTGAGTTACAATTTCTGCAGACCTTTAAAGCCTCTTGCACAATCAGCGTTCTGTGTATCAAAATTACTCTTCGGAATTCCTGGTTAATATAAGTTTTCCAAACAAAAGACATGGTAATTTGGATACTGCTGAGCATCATTTCATCATTCTTGTCTAATTTATTTTTTTTCTTTCTGGTACTTAGTGTTTGCTGTATCAGGGCAGTCCTGAAGTTTTATGGCAGAACATTTACAGTGAATATATGTAAGAAATGTTCTTCGGGAAGTCATAAATTCTCTTAAATCTAATAAATAGTGCTTGATTCTGAGGTGTGAGTATGGGCTTGTGTTATAATGATGCGGCAGTTTGGTAATCTGCCATCCCTTTAATAAGTTTGAATGTGATTAAAGACTTCGGAGTGTGACTTTTCAGAAATAAAAAGAATTGTGTTTTCATTCCTTCAACGCTAAAACTTTTTATTTTTCCCCGCTCTGGTTCTGTGTCTCAGTAGTTCTTTTCTTTAAAATGTGCACTGGTGGGTTTTTTTCTCTTTCAGTGTTACGTCTTGAAGTTGAAACAGAATGCTCCGTAACTTCAGCTCTGACCTTCAAAGGGGTTGGAGTTAAAGCATCTGTTTATCTACAGATATTTTAATTATTTCCAGGAGAGTGTGAAGAGACTTCACAGCACAGCATTAGGGATCCTGGGGATGCTATTGTGTTGCGTGCTAAACGTAGGTAGAGACACAGTTCAGAAGTCTTGGATTTTTCTAACAGTATTGAATAAAATTGTGGAAAGCTTTTGAACACTGAGTTTGATTTGCTTTGAGGGCTGTGCTGAGGAGGGTCCCTGCGCTGTGTCCGGAGTTGCTGGGGCACTTTGGGCTCCCAGAAGGAGCGGCTGACGTCACCCGGGTTGGTCGGGGCTGTGGGAAACAGAGCCTTGGCTGGGAAGGAGCTGTGCTGGAGCCCCGCTGTGGGCACCAGAACAACAGCTGCTTTGAAATAGGCCAAACACGTGGAGTTTGTTGTAGCAGGTGAACAGAAAGCCAAGTTGTTAGGAGAAAAAAGATGCTCGTAAATGTCACCTCATAAAGTATTGCAGCAGTATCCATCGCACCAGATTTGCTGGGGTGTTACTTTGTTTTCATATGTAACCAGAGTCCAGGGAAGGAAAAGTGTTTGCCTCACTAGAAGCTGTTAAATGCATCCCTTCCTCAAGGTGAAGTTAAAAAAGATTTTCCTGGGCCCTATGGGCAGGTTGTGTTGCACTTTAACCTCTGCAAAATGAGTATAAAATTATAAATATATAACTATGTAAAATACATAATTTTAAATTCTGTATTAGTGACACAGATGCTTATTGAAGCTTTCCTAAGGGTGTTTTCCGTGTGAAAAGGCAAAAATCCCCCTGTGGTTTGCAGAGCATAGCTAGAGAATGCATTTCCAAAATTGATGTCTGTAAAATCTTTGGTTTATATGCACAAATGTGAATCTCAGTTTTTATTAATCAGCTGTAGATGCTTAAATTAACCTGCAGAAATTAAATTAAAAACTAGACCGGGATATTCTGCCTAAGTGGGATGTAAGGAATTCTTACACGTGGATGTAAGTATTGGGTTTATATAACTTTGTCCGTCCAGGAGTCCTGAGTAAATGTTGGAATGATCTTGGAAAGAACAGAGTGAGGCTTGAGTGGAGATGTGCTGCGTGTTCAGATTGTTCCAAGATCCTGGAAGCTTTTACAGTTCAGGAGCTGTTACTTTTCCTAATGGAAAGCTAGTAATAGGAGAACTGCTAAAAGTAAGCTAAAAGTACACAGGATTTTAAATATCGGTGGGGAAAAGGATATGATGGACTGTGTAAGATTGTGGGAATGCAAACTGAGTGTGCGGGACCTGTTTTGTGTAGGGGGTCCCTCTTCCATGCCTGCTATCAAGGCATGTTCTCTAAAGCCTGCACTCATGCTTTTAAACTTGCCTCCATTCCATTGGATCTGGAATTTTTTACCTGTCTTCTATAATAGGTGTTCCCAGAATATTGTGGAAGAGCTACAAGCTCCAGACCTGAGGTTTCTTGAGTGCCGTTTCCTGCACTGTGACATTCTGAAACAGAACACTTGAAAAATGTGCCATACTTACTTACAGGGCAAAATACAAAGAAGATAAACCCAAAACTGTGCCTCTGAACTGGTGTGGGATGGATGAGTGGTTTCAAGGCAGAAAAGTGCTTGGGCACTTCAGCCCCACGCTGACACCACACCAGAGCCAAGAGGACCTTAAAACACAGGGCACGTGGTGTAATCCAATTAATGATTGGAAGTAGGGTGGATTTTATTGACTCATCCCTTCAGAGCAGTGCAGGGGCTCCTGTGGGACACAGTGCTGTGTGGTAAGAGTGCAGATGGAGATTCCCTGGGCTGTTTGGCCTTCTGAGCCAGCTTGTTCCAGAAGTGATGATCTGCCTGTTGTAGACGAGATCAGGGATGCCTGTTCTGGGGGAAGCAGAAAATCCGACAGGAGTGGCCTAGTCTGTTACTCGGGAAGTTTCAAGGCTGCTTTCGTAGCCAGCTACAAGCGGTGGCTTGTCACAAAGTGAGCAAGTGCTGGTGATGAGAACAGACTTAACAAATCCTGTCCAGGGAGAAAATGTGTTCTAGGGAATTCCCTGTGTTCTGGTAGGGACAGCCTGGCGTGTTGGCTGGCATTCCAGCTCTTACCTGCACATCCTTCCCCCAGGAGCCTAACGGCTGCTTAGTAAGGCTTTTCCCTGCCCTGGCACACCTAGACTTGCCTTCTAAGGACTCCTGGTGAGTTCTGTACTTCACCTGGGTGAAAAACCTCTCAAAGTACTCAGAGCTGCTTGGGCAGTGCTGTCAGACAAAACGGTGCATGAAAGCAGGCAAGAAAATAATGTGGGAACTTTTGTCAGTAACTTCAAACATAAACACAAATTATGAAAACTAGCAGAAATTCTTATAATAGATAAATTAAAAGTGGGATTTTTAAATTGCTTATTCAATTCAGTGTGAAGCAGCATAAATTTGCCAGCAAATCTGAGCTCTTTGCACTTAGCTGTAAGAAGGTTGTGGACACTAATGCAGTAGTTGATGTCAGATTTCTAAGTCAGTGTGAGGCAGTAGTCAGGGTAGCTGATGTTAACTAGTTTGTCTCCATTCATGCCTTGAAATACTTCTTTCTCTGGACTCCTTCAAGCTACTGTTTTCTTGTAGGATAAATAGCAGGTTTTAGACTGTCGTGTCTCTTCTGCTCTTGCCTTTAGTATCCAGATCTTTCTTTGTTTTTGCAGGTATTTTGGGTTAGTTTGATACTTTTAATCACAGCTCAGATTGACAAAATCCAGTAGCCGCTTCCCAGCCATCACTGGTGGTAAAACAAGTTTGTGCTGTGTGGGAGTGGGAATGAACAGTGTTGCTGCCTCCAGCTTTGAGCATTTCTGTTGGAGCTCTGCTTGGACAAGTGTGAGCAGTAGCTGTGTGGAGTTGGCCTCACTGCTCACCTTGAGGTGTGGAGTCATGGCGAGACAGTGACAGGGCTTTGCAGGTCCTGGGGGTTGTGAGTCTCTGCCAGGGGATGTTGCTGCCCATGAGGAGCAGGTTCCTGTTGGGAGATGCCAGTTTAATCTGAAAGCCTTTCTGTGAAGCCACTGTTGCTTATCCTGTATCTCTGAAATCACAGTCCAGGGATTTGTGATCTGGACCAGAAAGAAAGAACATTTTTGTTTGACTCTGTTCCACAAGTAGAAACAGCTGCTTTGGGCTTCTAGAACTGCAGCTGGCACCATCTTCCAGGTGTTTGTCTTGGCCTCAGCACTGCTTGAGCTCCTTCTCCATCAGAAAGTACCGGTGCAGCCTCTCTTCACAGGTGGCTGTGTGAGGAGTGGAGCTCTAGGGCTTGTGTCAGGATGTGACTTCTGTAAGAGCTGCTGTTTCTGTCATTGCTAGTCCTTTCACCCACAGTTTTGAGCTACTCTGCAGTCCAGAGGAATCTCGCTGTTTGGTTCCCTAGGGGGAAGATCAGGAATTAGTTTCAGCTAAATGATTTCTCAGTTTTCTGAAGAAATGTTCTGTTAGTCGAAAATAGAAGTAAAATTTTAATTTCATGGTTGAAGTGATGTCTTCTGCTAGGTATGTTTTGGTGTAAGGGAGGTTCCTGCCTGTAGGAATAATACACTGAAAAATGAAGCATAAATTGTGAGATGCTCGTATTTTGTGTGTGATCACTGAGCAAACTCATCCTGACAGAGCTTGACTAGATACACAACTCTGGGTTTCTGATTCAATCTGCAAAGGTGAGGGATTGGAATAACTAACACTGCAGGCACATCACAGGGAAGGAGTGCTCATGGTGCTTTACAATATTTAGTCATATCCAGCCTGTGTAAGTTCCATATAAAAACCATTCTTATGGAGAGGTCTTTGCATTTTAAGCTTACTCAAAGTGTGTCTGAGAGTTGGATTTTTGTTTGGGCCTTATGTAAAAGGTCAGGAGGCTTCTCTTTTCTTCAGACAACCAGCACAATACAGGCCAACGCAGAGCAGGGATAGCTCCAGGCACATGCTTGTTTTCCAAAGGGTTTTCAAGGCTGCCTTCAGAAGTCATTTCATGTGAGTCTCTCTTCTCTACAGAAAATGAATGGAAGGAACTTGTATCCCTTTGGTTAATTCAGACTGGATGGTGAGCTTAAGGGGGAGGTACTACTTTAGTTTGAGCCACTTTTGTCCTGCTTGTGAAAGCAAGCTCAGAACCCCCCTAAGTTTCTGTGCTCCAAACTGCAGTGCTGCCAGTTTCAGTTGCATTTCTCTGTCAGGCCCTGAGCAGCTGCCCAGCCTGGTTGGGGATGGTGCAGCTCCAAGCACAGAGCTGGTGGCTCTGCTGTTCTGCCAGGCCTGAGCAGGGCAGCAGAAGGGAGTCAGGTGTACTTAACACGCTGAAAGCACTGGTGCAGAGTTTCCTTGCTTTAGCTGGTGCCTGGTTTGTTCAGGACAAGCAGTCACAGACTTTAGAATCTGTTTTGTGCAGGTGAGGCTTGGCTGTTGTTTTTCTCCAGAGATCTCTTGGTTTCATAGCCAGACAGAAGCAAAACCAGGTTAAAACAGATCAGGGAAGAACTTCATGCATTATCAGACTCTTCTTTAGTGTCATTTGAAACCATTTTGCTCTTGACATTCAAACTAACTTTAAAAACTGAAAACTGTTTTGCTGCTTGTGTTTGATTATCAAACCTGAAGATTCCTTGACAGGTGCTGTTGGTGTGTTGAGAGGATGAAAGCCTGATGTTACGTGCAAAATTTTGCTTTTAGATCTGTAAAGGGATTCTCAAAAGTGCTCTGTAATTACATATTAAATACATTCTTACAAATTGACTAATGCTTTTTCTGTATTGATGTTGTTTCCAGAATACACTGATGATAGTGCCCTGATTCCCAAGAACTCATCGGTGATTGTGAGGAGAATCCCCATTGGAGGAGTTAAAGCTACCAGCAAAACATACGTTATGTAAGTATTCCAAACATTCTCTTCTTTGGGAGGGGGTCAGTGTGCCCACCTTGTTACTGACAGCAGTTGCAGAGGCACTGGGGTTGTAACTTGCTTGTTAAAGCTGCTGCTGATGTTTGTTGTCATGCGGTAGATTTTAACGTGTCTGTCCCAAAGGAGACTTAGATTTTGATGTTCAGACACCAACAATGGGAACTTCTGAGATGATTCTGTTGAGTTTGGTTTGGGGTTTATTTTTCTGAGATTCAAGTGCAGATCCTGTTTCCTCTACATGGGGAGATTCCTTATTGTATGTGTTTGCCTTTTTAACAAAGGCAGGTATGCATTGTAGTGTAAACTTAGCATTTGTTCCCATCTCAGAAGAGTTTGATTCTGGGTGTTTGACTATTGCCTGCGCTTGGGGAAGGTGGAGCAAGATATGACAGATATTTTTCTGCCTCAGATCTTGGGGAGTTGTATAGTAGTTGCAGAGGAAAGACCAAGGGTTGGTTGCCAGCTGGTGAACCATGCAAACAAGAAGTTTAATTCCTAGGTGATTCCTGTGCATTTCCTAAATGCAGTATCTGTTTGAGGCAAGAGAAGAAGACCCATACCCTAAAGGGTACTGGCTTTTGTGCGAGTACCATGAAGGAATAGTTAACCCTGTCCAAACTCAAATCTCAGAAGCAGTTTAGCACATTACCAAATGTACTGGTTACCTTTCTGAGTCTGTACTCAAGATAAGATCTGTGCTCCAGGTTTTAATTCTGTATTTCTAAAGTTTATGCCAGATTCTCTGTCCTCAGTATTGATTAAAATCACAGATACTCAAACACAATCCTGACTACAGGATTATTGCTGCATTGATGTTTTCATACAGTCCAGATCTATAATAGCTACATCAGCTTTGTTGGAATGGGCATGTTTTTCAGCTTCCTTAAAGCCATGCCTCTTCACCACCAGCAGGAGATACTACTAGCTTGTGGTTTTGCCATATCTTTCTAATGTTGGTTCTCAATAAAGTACCCTGAGGAGTTACAGTGTGTCTTGAACAAACAATACAGCAACATCCTGGTACCCATGAAGCATTTGCAAGCAAAAAACCCCAAATGGATGTGGCTCTGCATGTAACCTTGGTGTATGTTACTGCAGGAGTTGGTGCAGTGCTTTCCAGGCTCTCCCTTGGGATTGTGCATCCACAACATTGTGCCTGTAAACACAGCCTTGCTTTGGGGGCTCATTTCAGTGTGTGCTGAGTGCTGTCCTGTCAATGCACCTTGCCTGGTGTTGTGAAGTCCTCCAGAGAATCAAAGCTGGCATCAAAGATTCCATCAGTGGTGTGGGGGGATCAGGAAAGAACAGCGCTGTTGTGGTAGAGTTGAAAATTAACCAGGCAGATGAGCTTTCTGTTCCTCAGCTGGAAACACTGCAGAAACCACTGATAGGGTGGTTAATGTTTGGGGATGGGGAATGTCTGCTGGAATGGTGAAGAGGCCTTCAGAAAGGCATTACTCACCTTGCAATAAATGGCTGAAGCAACTATTCTGTGGTAATCCAAAGTACTTCCATGTACTTCCTCGGGAGCCTGGGGGGTTTAGCAGTGGCAGGAAGCTGAGCCTCTCCATTGGCATGTGAATTCCCCAGCAGCCTTTGCATTGCTTCTGCTCATGGGACTCTTTGGATGATGCGTGGATTGTTTGTTAACTCTCTCAGTGGGTGCATGTGTGGCTCATGATGAGGAGCATGCAGGTCCAGACCAACGAGTATGTGGAATCTCAGCAAGTTTTCAAATGTAGTACATATTTCCTAAAATATTGTTAACATATTCAAGATTATCCTATAGCAAATTCTGGCAATTAAGACCTTTTTTTTTGTCACAGGACTCCTAAATCGCACAAAATCCTAGAAACTACTTTCAGGTGACATTTCTACTACTATTTTTAGTCAATATAGCATATGTAACATGTTTAATATTTTGGCACTTTGATGGCTAAATATAGTAGATCTCTGAACACAGTGCTTGGGCTTCCACAAAGAAACACCGTTCTAGAGACTGTGCTGCTGACACTGTTATGTTGCCCCTTTGTCACGTGACTGTGCTTTTCACTTGAGCAAACTTTCACTTATAGATTATCACTGTTCTTTCATAGAAACTGAAGCCCTGTACCTGGTACCTGTGTGTGATACCAGGGATGTACATGTTGGCCAAAGCTGCCCCATGGTTCGGTGATTGATTATTTAAGAACACAGAACTCTAGTACAGACTTCATGGGTTTGATACTTAAAAAGCAGAGACAAAATATCTGAGGACTTCCTCTTGCACTGTTGTGTTCTAGATCTGTAAGTCTTGAGTAATTTGTGACAATGTACAAATGTGATTTTGGGGGGTTTTTTAGTTGCACTGAATGTACCGAGAGAGCAGTTTATGTTACAAATGAATGTCTGCATTCACTAGGGTATTGGAGCATAATGTTGTAATGTTCAGGTTCTGGAATCTTTGTCGGATACAAGTGATTTGTTTTAAATTCTGATCACCTTTATTTCTTCTTCTAGAAGTCGAAGTGAGCCAGTGAGTGGAACATCAAAAGCAGTATGTAAAAACACAATCTCACACTTTTTTTCCTACACACTGCACTTAATTCTAAACAATGCAGCCTTTTGTTAATTTGCCAAGCGTTAACTTAATATATTTTCCAGTAAAACCTAGTGTATGTTGTAAATACATTGTATTTGATTCAGCATAGTAAAAACTGGGTAGTGCCATCATTTGCAGAGTTCTAATGTGAATATTGGTATTTGTGCCTAGTAATGCATTGTATTTCATATTGAATATGCCAGAATCTCTCCTGTATGACTCTGTGTTGTACAGATAATGTATGATCGTTTCCAGATCCTGTAGGCTCGAGGTTTGCACACTGAACATGGTGCCATGTTCTACATCTGTCTGTCTATAGCTAGTGATATGTATGTTTGTATAGGTTGTTGTGTGCTTTTTGTTTCTTGCAATAAAAACTGTTTGGAGTGTATTTTTTGCCATTTTCACATTGTATCACTTAGCTTTTGTTTTTAAAATACCTTTTTTTTGCCTAATGGTTTTTGAAAATGTTATCAAAAACCACTGAGAAATCATTATTGTGAAACTTGGTGCTGTTCCTTACTTTTGACTTGGGGGTTCAAACAAATACCAAACCCAGCATATCCCAGATGTTTTCAGGACAGTTCTGTGCAGCTAAATGATTCCTTCTTGTGTCCTTAAATATTTGGGTATTTGTTCCTAAAACTGTATAATTGAAGTGATATTGTTCGGGCCCCCCTGAGTACAGAAATGTCTTTAATAGCCTGACGTGAATTTCAATATCGCTGCTACACAGAGTGGTATTCTAAAGTTCTGCATTTGATCTCTCCTCTTTATCTGGTGAAGCAGTTTAGTTCAACAGTCTTCAAATGACAATATGTAACACAAATTTTGGCACCAAGTTAGAGCCTGGGGTGTTTGGGGGGTGAAATCCCTGTCACTTTTCTTAACTTCTGCAGCACATTTTTGGATCTGGGTGACTCCAGAGTTGGGTACTGCTGTAATTCCCAAAGGTTAAGCCTTTCTTTAGTATACCACCACTTGGAATTCACATTTGGAAAAGGGGCAGCATTTTCCTTCAGGTTTGCAAACACTGTTGTTCTGCTGCTAACATATAATCCCACATGGAAATCCATGCCTGGTGATGGACTAGATCTTGGTGTGCCACTTGGGTCAGTACTGTGTGCAACTATGCTTTTCCAATAGTCCTTAGAGTATCAAAGTACTATTTGATGGGGTTTATTTTTCATCTTTATTTTAAGTATAACTGCTTCTCCTTCACTAGACTGGTGTGAGGCATTACACTAACCCTGGATCATTGGTTCTGATCACTTGATCAGCTATTAGGATAACTTAATCTAGAAATTCCTGAACTCTGGGGCTGTGTTCTGGGCAGAATACAGCCTCTGATTCCCATGGAAACAATCAACCTCAAATTGAAAACTTGCTCTGTGTAGGTCTAAAACCACTAAATGTAACATCCATAATTCTATTGCTGATTGATTGAAATTCCTTTTGGAGGTGAATGCCTCTCATTGTGAGTTGGAGTTAGCTGAACTGGCCCAGTGACCCTAGCAGTTAATGTAATGCATTTATGTAAACCACTTTTATAGTATTTGATCTAATTCAGATGGGTTTTTATTTCTTGAAAACAGTTCTTTTTCTTTTTGTTTACTAGCATGTGTATAAACACAAACCACATGTTCATAAATAAAGTTAACATTCTTTTAGCCTCGTGTGTTCCCTGGCATGTCTGTATTACATTGCTCAGTAGCATCTTACCATAAGCTAACGTAGATGTGTCAAAAAAGGAAAAATCCCAGAGTGGGAGGGAAGACTTAGCATGAGTAAGAACTAACAGCAGGAAAGGAAAAGCAAAGCAAAGCCATTCCCTGGTGTGCTCCGACTGTCCCTGGTCTGGGAGGGTGGAAGCCTTGCATCCCTCTGTACAGGCCCTCTCTCACTGGAAAAGCCCTGCAGCCTCAGCAGCTTCTGGGGCTGGAGACACAAATAGTTTATTCTTAAAGCTAACTCAGATCTTGGTGTGGGGGGATTGTTTGCCTTTTGTTTTTTTTAAATACACATATTTCTGCATGTATTTCAGAGCAGAAGCTGGGTCTTGATGTAGTTGGAGAAAATCGCTAGGAATCTTGTCAGTTATTGATGGAGAGTAAAGCTGCAAAGCTAAAATCAGTTAAGATTTCTTTTTTTAAAGGATGCACAAAAGTGTCTTCTTTATAGTATTTCTTCATTGTCATACTCTTCTGCCAGCTGTCATTCCACCCTTGGCACAACCAAAGCCAGGGCCTGGGGCCTTTCTGCTTTAGGGTCAGTGTCTCAGTACCTTCCAGGCTCCTTGGAGGCTGCGGAAGGGCCGAGCTGTGCTCATTGCTTTAGCACCATCACGTGCAACTAGGAGCTCCCCTGGCTGAACTTTTAGTGTAGCCAGGCTGTAGGGTTTGGGGAAAACCCTGTAACTTCAGTGTAGCACTCCAGCAGTAAGATCAGCTTTTTCCTCCTCTTTTCTGTCCCCTTGCCCACTTGGCTTCGTGTTAGTTTCTGTTCAGTCTGCGGCATGACACAGGAGTTAAAACACTGGCTGTTGAGTTTAGGGTTTGGGGATTACTTTTTCTGGGTTGTTTTTGGAGGTTTTTTTTACAATAATTCTGCACTATTATCTTAGGGTTGTCTACAAGTTTGTGGAGATGTTGTTTCTACTTGATTGTTTTGAGGGACTGCCAGGAAATACTTCAGTAGAAATTTAAAAGAAAAAACATAGGCAAAAATGTAGGATCATTGAAAGATGGCTATGGGCAAATGCACTGAAGAGTACATTAATTGTCTGTTTGCTGCTTTTGGTAACTGTTCAGTATCATCTCATGTAAGAAATTAGACTATTGCCCGCAGGTTGTATAATAGCAGCTTCCTAAAAAATAGAGGAAAGAATTAATAGTTTGTTAACTGTTGTGTTTTAGTTCCTGGTCCGTACTAGACCATTTAGCGCTAGAGCTTTCCTAATTTCTTGTTTGTTTCTGAAAAAACACAAAATTATTGCTGTGCCTGCCCTGAGAGAACACTGGCCTGCTTTTTCACATGTAAAAGAGTGGCATATGGAGCATGAAGCTTCAAAATGCTTGTGCAGACCTCCTTTTGAACAGAACTAGGTACGAAGCGTTCTGGAAAGAAGGAGAGGTGAATCTTGTGGTAAGACTTGCAGAGGAATGAAGGTCTTTTTGTCTAGATCTGTGTTCCTCTCCAAAGATATATTTTCAAGAGCTCTGTAGTCAGTAATACAGGAATGCTGTATGTGCTTTCCTGAAAACATGGAAGAGGAACAACTTCCTGGTGTGAGGAATCATCTTGTGCATGGAGATATTTTTTCCCGGAGTCTGCTAAAACTGTTCCCTCGAATTCTCCACTACATTAGGTAGTAAAGGACAAGACCTTTTTTAAGGAAAGGTTTTAATCTCTTTGCTGACCTGTTTTGTGACTTCTTGGAGAGCTGTTAAGCTCACATTGTGAAATTTTATTCTACATTTTTGAGCAATTTAGATGTAATAAGCAGTGATTCAAGTGTCTTTCTGGTACTGTTGTGCTAGCTCAAGTGCTGCTCATGGTATGATATAATTCAGTGTACTGCAGAAGGAACTAGATCGAGTTAACCTTTTTACTTGTGGTAAAACTACTCTTCAGCACTAGTTCTCTGGCTTCTAGCCTGAGGACTTCATTCCTGAGAGCTGTTTCGTAGGCAGCTGGGAGGAGAAAAAGGGAGACAAAAGTTCCAGGCTTGTGCTCTGAATCCATGTTTTTATCATCAAGAGTATGCTTTGCACTTTCCTTTGTTGATTTTGCACTGGGCTGCTATTAAAGATCAGGTTTGGTCTGATTGCAAGGAATAATCTAAGTTCTCACACTTTCCAAACTGATTTGGGTGATAGGGCCTGTGGTCTTATAGCATACAATAAATCTGTTTTCTTAATTTTTATAGTCTACTTTGTCATTATAAACACCTTTATGTAAATTATTTAAGCAGTTGGTTTTTTTCCAGACAAAGTGGCAGATTGTGGCTGCTGTTCTCGATTGGCTTTTTTTTGGGTTTATTTGGGTACTGACAGGAGGGGCAGGGTGTGTGTTTCAGGGCTGCTGGGCCTCACCTTCATTCTGACAGGCAGGTGTGGGTTCACAAAATCATCGCTGTGTGCATTTAGAAATGATGAGACATTCAGTGATTCATTTACAAGCTACACTAATATTAAGTTACCTGGAGTGATACTTCTTCCTCAAATAAACTTAAATAGTTTTTAAAATCCTTTTTTACTGAAAGTTGACATCTTCCTTACCCTTTTGAAAGAGGTCCATCTCTGCGATATTCTGAGCAATAAGTAGATCTCCAGTGGGGTTGGTTATTTTAATTTTTTCTCATAAGCACATAGATACTCTTAGGCCGTCATAGATTTGGACTTTGTTTTGAATAAATGCAAATTACACTGGGTTGGGATTGCCTCTGGGTGACACTCAGGGGCATATAGTGCAGACATTCAGATTATAATAGAGGTTAACTATTGCTGTGTTCTGACTGTAGAACTTGAATATGTGTTTAATTTTTTGTGAACAGATTGATGACTCTTCTGCATCTATTTCTCTGGCCCAGCTTACTAAGGTATATATATATTCTTGTCAAATACTTTAAAAAGTGTTTGCTTCCTATTTTTAAATTGATATTGTGATCTATAGGTGGATAACTGTTGTAATTGGAAAACCCTCTTTAATTTTTATTAACTTAAAGTATTTATTTTAACTTTAAAATGTGTGTATATTTTGATACTATCCTGTAAAGAGTAGTTCCCAGTTTGGGAAGATAGAAGGGGAGTACCTTATCAGCCTCAGCATAATGTTGCAGTATTACTCATCCTCAAGACACAAAGAAGAAGCTCTTCAGAAGCTGTTTTACCGTTTTTCATACGTTTCATTAATTTTGCGTTGGAAACTAACCCAGTTTGTACAGAAGAATTTAATTGGCTGTAAGTTATGGACATTCCAGGGGGGTGTGACCAGCCACAAGAGAAGCGGTTCTGTACCATGGACAATTGCATGGCTATTTTTGAATCCCTAGTCATAGTTACAGACCCATTCTCTGAATGCTGCACAATTCCATAAATTGTGGGATCTATACAGTGGACAACCCGATCTAATTTGTTTGAACGCAGACTGTGTAAATTGTGTAAATGTACCTCATTGTTTATAGGAATATACCAATGTGTATGTGTGGCATCTGAGCAGCTGTGACCTTCTGAAACTGTTGTAATGCCATGTTTTGCTCGGGAACTGCTTGCATTTTTGCTCACCAATGTGTAATTTGTCTGGGAAAGCACTAGTGACTGCACTGTGTGGACAGGCGGGTCCTCAACCACCAGTCCCTAAAGCTGCAGGCAGTAGAGCAGGCAGGGCCTGAGGCAGAGCAGCTAGTTCTTTGTCCTCAGAATAAAGGCTGGAGTTCATTTCTAATAAAGAGAAATCTCTTCCC
Organism: Rhagologus leucostigma; assembly: GCA_013397725.1. Classification (NCBI taxonomy): domain Eukaryota; kingdom Metazoa; phylum Chordata; class Aves; order Passeriformes; genus Rhagologus; species Rhagologus leucostigma. The sequence continues at coordinate 1,370,658 of VZTD01001486.1, read as the reverse complement.
ACTGGTAACTTTTCCCTCTTCACTACAGAAATTAAATTGTGTATATTTGGCAAAAAACCCCCAACCATTATATATATAAATAGCTCTAGTTTAGAAGGTAGCCACCAAAAGAATTGGTCCCCATTATTGCTGTCCCTGAATGTGTCCTTGGGTCTGTAACCTCATGTGAAGTTTTACTCTAAAATGTGCAAAGCTGTCCAAGGGGTGGGGGTACACATTTAAGCTTTTGAGGAAGTTAAGTATTTCAGAAACATGCAGGAAGATGACACCAAGCAGCTCAGCACTGTTACTCCCTCTAACCGCTCTAGTGCAGCCCGGCTCAGCACGGAGGCAATGTGTTAACAGTTCTCTGGTGATTATTACTATGTATGAAATGCCATATTTGAATTTTGGTCTATTCCTACTAATGTTTTGTGGCTTTTGGATGTGTTTTGTAAACCGTTTGGGTTCAAACAAATTAGTCAAGTATTATCTGTAAAGCTTTCTGTAACTGTTAATGGAAATGATTTCATAGCTGGCGATCCGGATTCTGTTACTGTGGAGAAACACTGTGTATATGAAACAACCATTTAATAAAATGTTGAAACTAGTTGGTTGCTTTTGTGAATGAATGCATACAAAACCAAACCATGAGTGCTTGAGCTGAGTGATAGGTGCTTGAAGGCCCAAGTCATTTACAGTCACTCCCTTAGACCCTGCTTGTATCTGGACTAGTGTGTAATAAAAACATTTGAACAAATATGACTTAAAAATCAGCTGGCTTCAATAATTTGAAGATCTAGTTGTGCAGAAAGTTTATATTACAATTTGTGTGTTAAAAGGACATAGTCAACTGGGAAAAAACTGCAGGTTTTGTTCACTGTAGTTAAATCACTTCACAGGAAGAAGTTAGGAGGGGGCAACATGCAGTTTGGACTGCCTGCAGCTCCTGATGGGTAAATTTCTGCTGAAAAGAATCTTTTGCCTTGCTAAGGGATTGTTAAAGCATTTAGTCCTTTTAATACTTGTGTGTCTGAAGCTGAGTTTCAGCAAGCAAACCTAACTGCCCCACCTCTGCAGTTCTGTGTCCTTTTAATACTGCAAAATGTAAATAATGCTGCTTGTATCCATCTTAATTCCTTGTCCAGTGGAGAGCTTCTCCTGCATATAGTCTGGAGCTTAAAAATCAGCATAAAATACTGGATATTGTGGTTTATCTACACATAGCTTCAGTCCTCTGAAGGAAATTGGATTGGTTACACAAGTCTTGCTGTAAGGTACAAACAGAGCCTAAGGTTTGAGTGCCCAAGAGTGCTCTTTTCTAGTAGATTCTCAGGCACATAAACATCATGTCATGGCATAAGGACTCCCCAGACCATCTTCAGCACAAATCTGTTTGGTATAAGCAGCTGCTCTCGTGCAAGCTCAGCTAGTGTAGTGCTGCTCTTTACAGGATTGGATGAGTGGTGTTGTCTTGGGCTGTGTGGGCTTAAATGTGTTTCTAATGTGTGTGTCAAATAATTACCTGTTGCACAGACTGCCAATCTGGCTGAAGCCAATGCTTCCGAGGAGGATAAAATAAAAGCTATGATGACACAGTCTGGCCATGAATATGATCCAGTCAAGTAAGTGTTTCTAATGTGAAACTTGTTCTTTGAAGTTGATGTAAAAATTGTAGAGATGGTCTGTTTTAAACAAGAGAGACACATTAATCTCTTTTCCCTTTTTTCCCCAAAAACTTGTAGTTACATGAAGAAACCCGTGGGGCCACCTCCACCCTCGTACACCTGTTTTCGCTGTGGCAAACCTGGGCACTACATAAAGAACTGTCCAACGAATGGGGTAAGATTTGGGGGACTTGGAGGGGTGCTCAGTTTTTAATCTTTACCTGGAGTGTTGCGTAACAAACATGTGAATACTCACAGTAAGAATTGTATCTTTGGTGTGAAGTACAGAGGTTACATGGCAGTGTTGCAAAACCCTTTGGATTCAAGAAAAACCTGGAATTCTAAATGTCAAATTTTATTTTCAGTAGGTCAGAGGCACTAAATATTTCCATAGATCTTTCTGTGTGAACCCCTGTGTATAGCTTGATATATCTCAAAAATAAGTTTCCCCAAGCTGTGAATCCAGCTCCGTCTGAACTGCCCTTTGGAGGAGAAGCAGGTTTGGGGGATTTCACCCTTAAGGAACCTGTAGTTATGCCAAAGAATGTCAGTGAGTTTGAAACATTGCTGTGGCCTCTGGAACATCCTGGCTGCATTTGTTTAGGGAAAAGAGTATTTTAGTCCAACATGCTAGGTAAGAGGAGGGGGTTAAAGGCTTTTGTGCTTAAAATAGTCATTGAAATCTCATTTTTAGTGTGGGCCTTGAGATATGTCTGCATTTCTTAACAGGACAAAAATTTCGAGTCTGTTCCCAGAATTAAAAAAAGCACAGGAATTCCAAGAAGTTTTATGATGGAGGTGAAGGACCCCAACACGAAGGGTGCCATGCTGACCAACACTGGGAAATATGCAATTCCAACCATAGATGCGTAAGTATGGGATTGGTTGGACTGATCCAAAAATGGAGTGAGAGCAACCAGGCGGAAATGTGCGAGTGGCGGTGCAGCCACGTTGGCCAGCATCTGGAGCTGTGGGGAGGAAGCATTGGCACCATATCTCAACTTTAAAATCCATGCTGCTGCCTAATGTTAAAACAGGGAGTCCTGCTGCTCACGCCCCTGGGAGCTGGTTAAATGTGGGGTGTGCTGAGACTATTTCTGCAGAACATTTCAGGAGGGGTTGCAATTGGGATTGTTCTCTCTGGGAGCTCATTTTGCTTCTAGTTTGTCTTTCAAAGGTTTCGTGTAAAGCGTAATAAAGCAGCTGTTGGACTGTGATTCCCTCCCTCAGATGTGAAGCAGGCTCAAGTTTTCCTGTTGCTGTAAACTGGGAAAACATTTGTGTGTGCTGAGCAGAGTGGCTGTTCTAAAATACACTTGGTAGCCCTTCTGATTTTCTCTCCTGGATGCCCTTTTTTGAAAGCTGTGACACAGACTTCTTTCAGTTAGAAAACATAATTACTGGGAGACCAGCTTTACCCTGAGCCTCCAATTTCCATTTAGCCTCTGGCAAAGGAGAGCTGGGATTCATTTCACCTGATATGAGCTGTCAAATATTTTTCTCCTCTGAACTGATTTCTTAGTTGATCCAATGAACAGGATAGTTCTGCAGGAGAATTCCTCTCTCCCTCTTCTTGTGTTAGGGCTATAGAAAAGTAGTTCAAACTGAACAGCTGTGTTTAAGAAGGCCAATGGAGAGGGAGAAGAATTCCATGTATTATCTTTCTTTGATAAAATTCAAAGCTTGGAAGAGTTTTCCCTTTAACTTTTTTCTTTTGCTTTTGCCACCCTACTTCCAGGGAAGCTTATGCTATAGGAAAGAAGGAGAAGCCTCCCTTCCTACCTGAGGAGCCATCCTCCTCCTCAGAAGAAGATGATCCTATTCCAGATGAGCTGTTGTGTCTCATTTGTAAGGATATAATGACAGATGCGGTTGTTATTCCCTGCTGTGGAAACAGTTACTGTGATGAATGTAAGTGTTACTGCCAGGTTTGTTAATTCCAAACATCAAATTTGATCTTCTGAGAGCAGAAATAGGAGATAAGGAAATTGCTATGTTAGTTCTATTGAATACTCCAGTGTGTCCTGAACAGGGAAAGACTCTTCTCGTGTAGATGGTGGGAAAAAAGGCAGAAAGCTTTTTTCCCTCCTTAAGTATCTAGTTAAATCCTCTTTATGTGCAGAAGGAAGAGGATGAGGGGAGTGCATATTAGTGCAGGTGGTTACAGTATTAGATATCGAATGCAGTTGTTTTGTCCACAGCCCTTTACCTCACACAGAATTCTGTCTCCAACTTTGGGCATTTACTGCAGTTTACAAAGAACTGAGATTGAGGCATTTCATCCACATTCTTCCCTAAAGCTGGTTAAAACCTTCAGAACTCAAACCTCCTAATGGTTTTTTGGAATGTGTTTTATTCATCAACAAGGAATGACTTCTTGCCATACTAGAGTGGAAAAAAGACCAGTGGAGATGTCACATGCCAGTCTGCTCTGCATCTTTACGTATTACCACAGTGAAATATTGACCCTCTGCTGTATGCTAGAAATTTTTGTAGAATTTCAGAATAGTTTGGGTTGGAAGGAACCTTAAAGCTCATCTCATTCCAGCCTCTCTGCCAGGGGCAGGGAGGCCTTCCACTAGACCAGGTTGCTCCAAGCCCCATCCAACCTGGCCTTGAACACTTCCAGGGATGCCACAGCTTCTCTGGGCAACCTGTTCCTGTGCCATTTTTTTGCACTATAGAACATTTACGGCTTCACGCTTTCCATTCAGGACCGTGTTTCCCCGTTAATCATATGCTTGTTTTTGTAATTAATGAGAACCGAAAAAGTTTACTTAGTTTGGCTAAAAACTACTTTGATATTCTAATTATTCCCAGGTATTAGAACAGCACTGCTGGAGTCTGAGGAACACACATGCCCTACCTGCCATCAGACAGACGTTTCTCCCGATGCTTTAATCGCCAACAAGTTTCTGCGCCAGGTAATACGGTGACTTTAGCCTGAACTCTTTGTTAGAAAAATCTATTTGTAAAGAGCTGAAAGGGACAAAAATATTAGTTTAGATCTTCTTAAGCACGGCTGAACTAAACAAGGCTAAGTTTACTTTTCAAATATGTTATCTGTTTTTACAGAAGCCTACGGCTCATTAGAGACAATCTGGCAAATTCAGGACACACTTGTGTTTAATGGGATGTCCTCATTTCCAAACTGGGTGTTAACAGCAAAGTACTTTTAATCCAGAGACTCTGAGGTACCAGTCACTGATACCAGAGTTTCATGGGGTGTGTTCATAGCTGTGTGTTGGTTGGGTTTAGGATTAATAGCACTTACAGGGAATACACAGTGATTATCCTCTAAGGATGCTTTTGTTCATATTTCAACTGAAGTTTATTATCACCTTTTCAAACATGTTTCCCTACCTCTAGGCTGTCAACAACTTCAAAAACGAAACTGGCTACACAAAAAGGCTCCGTAAGATTCAGCAGCAGCAGCAACAGCAGCAGCAGCAGCAGCTGCCACCGCCGCCACCGCCACCACCGCCCCCCCTGATGCGGCAAACGATAACGCGCAACCTGCAGCCGCTGATGCGGCCGGCCATGGCCAGGCAGCAGGACCCGCTCATGATCCCGCTGGCCTCCCTGGCTTCCCGCTCCGCCCTCTCATCCTTGGGCCCTGGGCCGTCCATGGCAGCTGGGCTGCCAGTGAATCCGTCTTCTGTGGTTGTCTCTGATCTCCCTCCAGCAGTGTCCCTTTCTCTCCGTGGGGAAAAGCCAGATGGACCTTTTCGGTAAGGAGATCAGCAGCAACACAGGAATATAAAAGAAATCAAAATGCTTAGGTTAGATTTTTCTTGAGCTTCTCAGCTAGCAACTTATGTATTGTTAGTGACAGCTGCAGGTCATTGTGGAAGTTGTGGTTTTGTTTTTACTTGGAATGAGGACGCTTTGGTGAGTAGAGCGTGTACCTCATGCAAGAATTTTCTTGGCAGTATTTCTGTTTGGTTCCCTTACCAGTCATTCAGCACAGGTTTGCCCTGAAGGAGGGACTGTTTCTGATTTGAAGTGGCCAGCCATTCCTAGAGTAGCCGTTTAGTTCCATCAGACCTTAGTGCCTCATTAATTTCTCTTTAGTACTGAGGAAATAATATTTTCATGCAAAAATCTGTACCAGTGTTTAGGGTTATATCCTTCAACCCTGCTGCCTTGGATGCACAGAGCCACTGTGTCCAGAGGGCTGCCAGGCTCAGCTATGCCATCAGTACAAGGATCACAATTCAGAGGAGCCTCTAAGGCAGTCTCTGAACCAGCACAGAAACATTTTCTAATGGAATTTCAGTTCTTGCATTTTCCAAAGCTGAGGTTCAGTGCATGGGTTATATGGATTCTCATTCTTTCAAGTGCTGCTTAATCAAATATTTTTCCAGAGATCTTCCTCTCTAAATGCCAGTATCCAAACAGACTCCTCAGCAGTGCTTCTGCTGGAGCCTGCTAACTTCACAGGTGTAAATCTGATGATTATTTTAAAATATTTTTTTCATTAAGTGAAATCAGCCTTTTCTCTCCTTGGACTTTATATTTCAAAATATATATTATATTTCACTTCAAAGCAGTGTTTCAGTAATAAAAATGTATTGTTTTTGTAGCGATGCTGATGCTGTTTTGCCTCCTGCTCTGATGACCGCTGCTGAGCTTTCCAAATCTTCCCCTTTGTCAATCAGCAGTTTGTTGGAAGAGAAGGTAAATTTTATTTCAACACATACAATGATTCTTATGTTCTAGTAGGGCTTATTTTGTGACTGTTTGCATTTATTCCCAAGGGCTATCAGGTTCCTGTACTGAGACAACCAGCGATACCAAGTCTTCTGGGCCCTCAAGGACAATCAATACCCACAACTGGTAAGAAACTTCAACTTCAGAATTTCTTCTAAAAAATTGTCTTCAGATAAACTCATTGGGAATTTTTTTTTTCCTGTCCCCGCTGCAACAGGTCATCCAATGAGAGCTGGTGCACTTCGCAGGCCAGGCTGGGAACTGTAAGTATTCAATAGAAATTCAGTATATTACTAGTTGTAACTGGTTAAATTAGTCTGTAACACATCACTTAGACAACATCTGATTTATAATGAAATAATAGTTGTGGAGAATACAAGTGGTAATTAGTTTTCAAGTGGCTTAATTTAAATTAGCTTTAACAAAGGGGACCTGTGCTTGCAGTAAGATTATTGAAAAATAAAACTCCAGTACATAATTGAAAAGAAGATTCTGGATAATGAACCCTTTTTGAGGAAACCAAAATTACATATAAAAATTAAATGTAATTAAAAGATCAGATGGAAAAGCACTCTTTTGATTACTGACTGAATAGGGTTGAAGAAATTGATTTCCCAGTAGAAATCAGCCTCCAACGTTCTTTCTTTAACAACTTAGTTGATACTGATTGAGCAAATTACTGAAAAATTTAGAGGCTGTTATTTTTATGACAGTTTTGTATTTCTGCAGTTTAGTCATCTCAAAGTGCCAAGCTGCTTTTTCTCATTGGAGAGAGGAGCCTGTTTATCTGTTATTGCAGTGTCAAATTAGTCCTTCATTTGTTAGAGATGTGTTACAACCAGGTTGTAAGGGTCATTGTTTTTATAAAGTCTGAAAGATAAATCAAAACAAAATCCAGGATCCATCCCCCAGATTACCTAAAATCTCAAATCCAGTAAACAAGAAAAAAACAGTTCAGGAACAAGAACAGGCGAAATACATTGTGAGGCAGGAGCTCAGGAAGCAAATGTGGGAGAGGTTAGGAGAGGTCTGAGAGGTGAGTTAATTCCTGTGCAGTGCTTGGAAGCTTGGGAGCGTGGAGCTCTAAGTGTATCCAGGAGGGGCAGAGGAGCAGTGGGTGCTTGGCTCGTGGGAGATGGGGGTCTCATGGCAGCCTCGCCGACAGTCCCAAAGTTGAGTGTAAGGAGAGAGAAGGCTGAGGGAGCTGCTGGGGCGAGGATGTGCAAGGCAAGTACGAGGCTCCAGGACTGAGTGTAGTCTCAAGTGAACAGAAAGCCGGAGACCAGTGAGAACCAGGAGTGCTCCCGCCGTGCTGCCGCTTCGCTTTCCTCTGTACACTCAGGGCAGGCTGTGACAAACAGTGACACGTGTTTTTGGGTTTCTTTAAAGTTCAAATCGAGGACGCCCGCACAGTGACCGTGCCCAAAGGACTCAGGCCCCATCACTGCCAGCATCAGCACCAGTCTTTGTGCCTGTGCCTCCACCTCCCTTGTATCCTCCACCACCCCATGCACTTCCTCTTCCTCCGGGGGTACCACCACCACAGTTTCCTCCTCAGTTTCCACCTGGGCAGCCTCCATCCGCTGGGTACACTGTCCCCCCTCCCGGATATCCCCCAGCTCCTGCAAACATGTCATCAGCTTGGGTCCCAACAGCAGTACCAGCGGCTCATTCAAACACCATCCCAACGACACAAGCACCTCCTCTCTCTAGGGAGGAGTTTTACAGAGAGCAACGGAGGCTTAAAGAGGAGTAAGTATTTGGCTCGCTAACGTTGCCTTGTTTTCATGTCTGTATCGGGGGAGCGTATTGGACTGCGGTTACACTAAAGTGCATCTGACCTAAGCAAAAGGGACGTAGTGTTTCTTCCAATATACTTTTTCATTGCAGATGGTAAATATGCAAAGCTAAACCAAGACAAATGTAATTCTAAAACTTTTCCTAAAACTTGTAGGAACTGTTTTTGCTTAAATAGGATGTTCACCTTTTGCATTGCATGCAGTAAACATTTTCTCATATTGGCCATGTTTTGTTTCTTGATGTCTTTTGTAATAAAGGTCAAACTATAATTGTAATAAAGGTCAAACTTATTTTAACAGGGAAAAGAAAAAGTCCAAACTTGATGAGTTTACAAATGATTTTGCTAAGGAATTGATGGAATATAAAAAGATTCAAAAGGAGCGTAGGCGTTCGTTTTCCAGGTAACTGCTTTACATGTCCGTAATGGAGAAGCAGATTGTCTAGAGGAATCAGGAGGAGTTCCACTCCACCTCCCTGTCATTAGATGGATTGGATGATTGAGGGATGAGCAGTGACAGGAGTGTCATATGCAGGTTATTGACTCCAGTGTGGCAGAGATTGCAGGTGACTGAATTAGCACTGGGCAGCAGGCACTAAGGAGCATTAAGGGTCTGTCTTGCTAAGGTGTCTCTGCAGTGATGTCCTTCACTGCCTGACAGCCCTGAGGAGGCCAGGAACAGAATAGCTGTAAGGGCTGGATTTCCAGCATCTCGCTATTCTGATTGTAACCAAGCACTCCAAGCAGTTTGGAGGAGATAGGTGAGAGAAATTGGCGTTATTTCTGCTTTTGTCCATCTCATGTGGATACATGAGATGTTTGAACCTGGACTGCAAACTGGGGGCTTTCACTTGTTTTTTGTTGGCATTGTAAAATTTTTCTTGGGAATTAAAAGCTCTGACTTATTTGTAAGGAAATCTGAAACTGGTGAGGGCCTTGGAGAGGAGGAATGATGCTAATGAACATATGAATCATGTGAAATGATTCATTAAAAAATAGTAGAAGAAAAACCTGAGGGTAGCTGCTGTTTTCTGTCCCCAAAAATCCCTTGGGGAGGAGTAGTTGTTAGCATTGCTGTCAGGAGCTTTCCCAGAGTCATGACACTGGGGTGTGTGACTAGAGACTGAGGTTAGAAGCTTTTAGATGAGATTTTTCTTGCAATGCTGTCACTTGCCTTGGTTAGAGCTGGAGGGATGTGCAGGACGTTGTTGGGACACCTGCCTGGCAGTGTAGATTCCACAGGCCTGTCTGTAGGTCCTTCGCAGTATGAGGATTGTGCATCCTGTCCAGATTCTCAAAAAAGGGTGAAGTTAACTAGACCGAGCTGGCGTTTTAACATTGGGCTTTGCTGTCTTCAGGCCAAGTGGTACTTTCTCGATGTCTGATTCTGCACTGTAGCCACTCAGATTTGCTCTTTTTGCATCTTACTGCAACAAAAATGATTTGCACTGCATGTGGTTGCCGAGTAGTGACAAATGTGCGTGTTCCCGTACCAGTAGAGGCCAGTGTAACCACCTGAAATCTGTCGGTAGCTCTGGTAGCTCGTATGATAGAGTGAGTGGAAGTAGACTGACCCTTCTGTGTGTTCTGACACTAACAAAGCAGCAGCTGTTCTGTCTTGTGAGCAGAAACATTTACATGTTATCAAGTTCTTCAATTTGCAGTAGCTTTGTGTCAGCAGCTGAAAGAAGCTTTGACATAAGCATGTGGAGAGGAAAGAAAAAGTAAATGTGGGAGGAAAAGACTTGAGGAGAATGACTGTTTGGAATTAACTTCATTTATTTTTTTTTGTGTTCTGTTTTTTTAAGGTCCAAGTCTCCCTATAGTGCTTCATCTTACTCTAGAAGCTCGTACACCTACTCCAAGTCACGCTCAGGTTCGTCGCGCTCCCGCTCCTACTCGCGCTCCTTTAGCCGCTCCCATTCGCGCTCCTACTCACGGTCGCCACCGTATCAGAGACGAGGCAAAGGGAAGAGTCGGAACTACCGCTCCCGGTCACGGTCCCACGGCTATCACCGCTCCCGCTCCCGCTCGCCCCCGTACAGGCGCTACCACTCCCGCTCCAGGTCTCCGGTGTTCAGAGGCCAGTCCCCCACCAAACGGACTGTCCCGCAGGGTGAGGCCGAGCGCGAGTACTTCAACCGCTACAGAGAGGTCCCCCCGTATGACATGAAGGCTTACTATGGCCGCTCGGTGGACTTCAGAGACCCCTTTGAGAAGGAGAGATACAGAGAGTGGGAGAGGAACTACAGAGAGTGGTACGAGAAGTTTTATAAGGGCTATGCCGTGGGCGCTCAGCCGCGGCCTCCGGTGAACAGAGAGAACTTCTCTCCAGAAAGGTTTGGCCCACCTGGGACCAGACGAGAGAATTCACCGTATGCTCGGGGACGGAGGGAGGAGTATCCCGCTGGGCAGAGCCACAGGAATCGTAATATAGCTGGAAACTACCCTGAAAAGCCTGGGAGAGAGAGCCACGGCATCAAAGATCCTACAAAATCAAAAGAGAAGGAGGTGGAAAATCCACTGGGAGATGGCAAAGGCAATAAACATAAAAAACACCGGAAGAGAAGAAAAGGGGATGAGAATGAAGGATTTCCCAATGTTGAGCTGTTAGAAGGGGCAAGAAAACCAAGAGAGCCAGTTCCAACAGAAGATGCTAAAACAGACTCTCTATTCATGCTGCCAAGCAGGGATGACGCCACCCCTGTAAGGGATGAGCCTATGGAAGCGGATTCCATTGCCTTTAAACCAGTGTCTGAAAAGGAGAAAAAAGAGAAGGATAAGCCAAAAGCGAAGATTGAGAAGACAAAGCGGAAAGTTGAAGTGGCGGCTGCTCCGAAGAAAGACAATGTAGCAAAACCAGCTAAAGCTTCCCAGGAAAAGGTAGACCCCGATCGCGAAAAATCCCCTCGAACGGAACCTCCTGTGAAAAAAGTCAAGGAAGAGCTGCCAAAGACAGACAGTGTTAAAACCTCTTCCTCTCAGAAGGATGAGAAGGCTCTTGGTACCCCACGGAAGGCTCATCCCAAAGTGTCAAAGGATCACCCAGAAACCAGACCAGCCAAGGAGGAGAAGGCAAAGAAAGAGCATCCAAAAGAAGCCAAGGTAGAGAAGCCCTCCAGCAAGGAGGATAAGTCAAAAAAGCCTGCTGAGAAAAGCAAACTTTCTGATGCCAAACCTGAGAAAAGGAAAAGAAAAGCAGAGGAAAAGATTGATAAAGAACATGAAGCCGCTTCCACAAAGGCCTCTAAACCCGAAACTGCAGAATTGAAAACGTCGCCCAAGGGGAAGGCTGAGCCCGAGGGGGAAAAAGGAGAGCGGACGCCAGAAAAGGATAAAGCTGCTTTTCTGAACAACCCGTCCAAAAAGATTAAACTTAACCGAGAAACTGGAAAAAAGATTGTGAGCGGAGAAAATGTACCACCTGGAAAAGAAGCTGTGGAGAAACCTGAGCCCAGCAGCAGCAAAGTTAAGGCGGAAAAGGCAAAGGGAAAAGCAAGAAGGAAAGTGACGGCAGCTGATGGCGCTAGCTCAACTCTTGTGGATTACACCAGGTACCTCAGCAGTTCTTTTCCTTTTCTTTCTTTCCTCCTCCCCCCCTCCAATTCTTTATGGTGCCTAATGAAAGGAACAGCTAAATTTGTGCTAAATGAGAGAATAATCCATGATCTTCCTTGTGAAACTATACTTGGGTCAAACTCAGATGTTGTAAGGAAAACAAGCAGTTAGTACTGCACAGGAAGCTAGTAGGGTTAGTTCGTTGGTGATGCAAACCCAAAACCTTTAAGACATTTGTTGGAGACTTAGGATAGTGTCTTGGTAATCTAAAAAGCTTTTAAATTGTTCATTTTTCTAAGGAAGAACACTGGGACACGAGGATAAAACTGTGGCTGTCTGTACCTCTCCATAATTGCTTGCTTTCATGTTGAAAGAAGAATTGATATCTAATTTATCTGCCATTGGGAGAAATAGGACATGAAGGAATTACCAGATCAGACAGTCCCTAATCTGATAATCTTGTGTCTTTTTTAATTAAATATATAGTAGCAAGATATTAAATTAATTGATGGTTTATAATCTCAGCCACTGAACTCAGACCATCTCTTGTCTGTTCCCTTAATTGAGTATCCTTGGGAAAAATGCTGAGAATTTAGAATTGAAACACAAGCCAGTTTATAAAATGTTCCCAAAGCTGGCTGTGTGTGCATCCCATTACTAATGTCTGTGTTTTTCCTCCCAGCACGAGTTCCACTGGGGGAAGCCCTGTCAGGAAGCCCGAGGAGAAGCCAGACACCAAACGAACTGTCATTAAGACCCTGGAGGAGTATAACAACGACATAACAGCCCCTGCTGAGGATGTCATTATCATGATCCAGGTCCCTCAGTCCAAGTGGGATAAAGATGACTTTGAGTCTGAAGAGGAAGACATCAAATCCACCACCCAGGTGCCCCCAAGTGTAGGAAAACCTGCCAGTGTTATCAAACCTGTGAGTGCAAAGGCACCAAACCCCCTCAAACACACTGAAAAGGAGACAGAGCCTCTGGAGAAAACACAGAAAGCTGCAAAAGAGGTGAGTTATGAAAGCGCCCAACACGATGCCAAGAGTTCAAAAAGTTCCGTGTCAAGTGAGAAAGGCAAAACCAAAGACCGGGATCATTCTTTGTCAGACAAGGACAGTTCTGAGAAGAGGAAGAGCAGTGTTCAGCCGGAAAAAGAGCACTCAGAACGTGCAGCTGAACAAGGAAATGGAAAAACTGTATCTCAATCTTCCAAAGATGGCAGATCTTCAGAGAAACATGATAGTAGCCGTGGCTCCACTGCGAAGGACTTCACTCCCAACCGAGACAAGAAGTCTGACCATGATGGCAGCAGGGAGCATTCGAGTTCCAAGCGCAGGGATGAGAAGAGTGAATCAGCGCGGAGGAAGGACTCCCCATCCCGGATCAGAGACTCCACAGCAGTGCAGAAGAGCAAACCAAGAGAGGAGCGTGTGGAGCCGCCCAAAAAGGGCCCTGCGGAGGCCAAGCGGAGCAGCTACAGCCCCCCGCGGGAGCGCAAGCCCACGGAGCACAAAGCTGTGCATGACTCCAAGCGCCCCGCCGAGGAACACAAACCTCCGGATAAAAACCCGGGGAAAGAGAAGGAGAAAGAGAAAGAGAAGCATGTACCAGAAGTCAAGAGCAATAAGGAGAAAGAGCCAGGTGGGAATAAACCACCTGTGAAACAGGACTCGCCAGAAGTTAAAGTGGAGAAGGAGAACGTGGCGGGTCAGAGCGATAAAGGCGCGGCGAAGCCGAAGCCGCCGGTGAGCAGCGCCGCGCGCCTCTCGTCCGACCTCACCCGCGAGACCGACGAGGCCGCCTTTGTGCCAGACTACAACGAGAGCGACAGCGAGAGCAATGTGTCTGCAAAGGATGAGGAGGCCGCAGGGAAAACACCCAAGGAAGCGAAGGAAAAGGCTGTGGATAAGGTGAAAGAGGAGGCGGCGGTCCCAGCTCCCACCGAGCAGCCGGAGGCGGGCAGGAGCCAGAGCCAGAGCAGCCCCAGCGTCAGCCGCAGCCGCAGTCACAGCCCCTCCGAGAGCCAGACACGGAGCCACAGCAGCAGTGCCAGCTCAGGGGAGAGTCAGGACAGCAAGAAAAAGAAAAAGAAGAAAGAGAAGAAGAAGCACAAGAAGCACAAGAAACACAAGAAACATAAGAAACATGTGGGAAATGAAACAGAATTGGAAAAGAGCCAAAAACACAAACACAAGAAGAAAAAATCGAAGAAGAGCAAAGATAAAGAGAAAGATGACCAAAAAGTGAAATCTGTCACAACATAAACCGACAGATAATGAAAAAATGACTTAATTACTAAGTCATCTGTAAGAATTTTGTTAAAATGTAAACGACTTCAAGCGTTGTAAATAATGACATGAAAGACCCTGTGCTGCACTTAAAATATTGCTGCTTGATTATTTGATTTTTACATCAGAGCTTTATAAAAAGTGAACATTTTGTACAGAATTGTGAGCTGTGACCATGTAACATGAAAGGTTTTGCTGGGGCATCTTCTTTTTAACCACCATTAATTAGTTTGGGTGGAGTTTACTGTACTGTGAAGATTTTCACATTCGGGTTTTTTTTAATTGCCTGGCAGAAGCAGCTGGTACCAGTTACCAAATACCGGCAGATGAAATGCAGAATACATTACAGCCCTGTTATGTCACTTTTTGATTACAATAAAAAAGTTTTCAGTAAATGACCGAATGTAAGATTTCCAGTGAGAGTTGCATGTGAGCAGCGAGCATCCCAACCCTTCCCATTCCTGGAAGTGTCCAAGGCCAGGCTGGATGGGGCTTGGAGCAGCCTGGGAGAGTGGAAGGTGTCCCTGCCCAGGGCAGACGGGTGGGATTGAGTGGGCTTTGAAGTTCTTCCAGCCCAAACCGTTCCAGGATTCTAACAGTAGTGCCAGAGAAAAAGCTTGCTGGGAGCTATTGTGTGAGAAAAATAACTTACAAAGGGGTTTAATTTTGGAAAAACTGGTAGGACCTGCCCTGGTGGAGGGTGAGGAGGTGTTGGGGGGTGGTGTGTTGCTCCGTGTGCCAAGGAGCTAGGGGTTTGTAGGGTAGAATGTGGGATGTGGCCCCAAAGCTGCAGCCCCTCTTAGAGCTGGCATTGACTGCTTAAGATAACATTACACACGAAGCTGTCACGTGGCTGCTTTGTTCCGGTTTGTTTGGAAAGCTGTTGTCCCTTGGGGTTGGAGCTGTGTGGTCATTAAAGTCCCTTCCAGCTGAAACCAGTCCGGAATTTGCCAGCACACGTTTGCACACAGGGGTTAAACTCCCTGTAATTTGCATTTTCTCTTCTGAAGCTGCTCACCAGGTGTTGAAGTGTTAAACAGAACTTTTTGGTTGGTGTTGGATGTGGGGGTGACACCTGACAGCCCTGACCCCTCTGTGATATGTGGGGCTCAGAAGGGGCAGGACAGGGAAGCCTGGAAAGGCAGGATCTTGCTCTGAGCAGTGACAGGAGAGAGAGAAAATGGAAATTATTAGCTGGATAATTTTAAGATGTAATTTTAACAAAGAGGTGGCAGTGGGGGTGTTGCTCAGCCTTCAAAGCCAGCACGGGGGGGAATGGGTGTCATTAAGGGCACGATATCCCCGTGACCACTGGATTTGAGCAGTGACAGCCCTTGGCCATGGGATTTGCCCAGAGTTTGGTGTGGTAGTGCTGCATGGGGGAAGCGGCATTTCCTGCTGGCGGAAAGTGTCACCGTGCAGAGATGCCGTCCTGAGGGCCGAGCAGCACAGAAATGGTAAAATAGGGACATTCATCCTGGTTCTCCTGGGGGTGACCCGGCACCTCGGACATCCTGGGTCAGAGACAGAGCATCCTGAAAGGTAAAACGAGCACACCAGGATCACTGCTGGATTTCACTGCCAGGACTTCGTGCCTTTTAATGACAGGCCTTCCTGGTGAATTCCAGGTGTTTTCTGCCCAAGAAAAAGCAGGTTTCCAGTTCATCTGCTCCCATTTTTGCTTTCCAGAATGAAAAAGCACAGGTGGGTGATGGTGTTACAGGTGCTTGGCAGGGGTTTGCTGTGCGTGGGGCAGGGTGGGAGCACAGGAAAAGCACCCTCGAAGTCTCCCTTGGCACGGTCTGTGCTAGAGAGGATGAGGCTGGAAAACAGGGTTGGTTTTGGACTTCTCAGTGTGCTTTGGCCTAATGGAATTGAAAATTCAGGAATCAGGGAAATGGGATTCTTGAGCTGGCATGTGTTAAGTGCTTTATTATTGAGATTCAAGTTAATGAGTAAACTTGCACTGAAATCAAATTCATTTTTTAATGGAATAGCTCCATAAACCCAGTAATATTATGTATTTTTATATAACCTTGTGCTGCAAAGCTGTTGTTGAAGTCTGTCCTAATGCCCAATTTCACCTCTTGAGGTGTTGAAGAGGTTTTGTGGCGTGACCGCGCTGTGCTGCAGCCCTGCGCCGGTGTTTGCCTCAGGACGGCAGGTAGAGGAGTTTTCTTGGGTGTCGATGTCTTTCATTTGGCCTCCCTGTTGTATAATCTCGGACTCTAGTTCAATTAAAAGTGAAATGTTTTGATGATTCCCAGCCTTATTTTAATTCCCTTCTGTGCAGAAGATGCTGTAAATTGATAAAGCTTGGAATCAGGCACTGCAAAGGCAGCACAGGCACTTGGCACTGCCATGTCCAGGGGGGCACCAGGTTAGGAATAACGGGATGGCTTTGTCCAAAATCTGTCTTTGGGGCTGCTTTTGCTAAAGATTTGGTGACTCTCCAGGCATTTACTTGCAGCCCGTCCCCGGGGTTACATGGGCCCGGTGCCCCGGCCGGCCGGCAGTGCGGGTGCCGAGTGAACCCGGTGCCCCTGGGGACAGTCCCGGCTCCGTGGCGAGCGGTGGCACCTCGGCAGACCTATCACGGCTGTATTGGTGCGCACGACAATGGAGCAACGCCCGCTGGGCCGTGCCGAGCTCCTCTGGGTCAGCGGCGGCACCGGGAGGGTTTTGGAGGAGGAGGAAGGTGCTGAAGAGGAAGATGCTGTGCGGAGCTCGGGCACTTCTGGCACGGTGCTGCTCCGCTCGCCGGGCTGGCGTCAGCGCCGGGCACGAGGGGACAACGCGTCGCTGCCGAGCCCGTGACCCGGTTTCCCTTCCCACGGAGCGAGGGCTTCGCTCGCAAATTCCAAGCTCTAATCCAGCGCCGCTCCCGCGCCAGGCTGCTGCCAGAGCCCGCCCCGGCGGGTCCCTCCAAACGGGCTCTCCTCCTCCTCGTCCTCCATGGAAATGCCCCCGCGAGCTCTGCCAACGCCTGTGCTTTTGAGAGGTAAATGAGAGTTGAGTAATTAGCGATGGTGCAGAGGGGCGAAATTCCTCGGGTTTTATTCCCATCAGCTCCGCTATCGCTATCGTGCGTCCCAGGCTGGGGATGTGGATGGGACAGCTCCGGCCGGGTGCCCTCCGCCCCATCACCCTCCGTGGGGCCGGGACAGGATGAGGCTTCGCCGGCGTTTGTCCATCCACTGTGTGTGTGTGTCTGTGTGTGCACACGCCGGGGCTGCTGTCACCCTTTTGTGAGCGAAATGGCTGTTTGGTAGCAGCGAGCGAGGGCTCCTTGCCAAGCTGCCTAATTAAGACTAAGCATATGCAGATTCGCCTTGTTTTCAGCTAATGACAGCTGCAAACAGTTATTTGTCGGGCTCGCTGGCGCTGGGTTGGTGACACGAGGCCAGTGACGACTGAGTGATCTGGCCGTGCACAGCGGCACCGCGGCCGAGGGTGTGAGAGGCACCGGCCTCCTGGGGGCTGCTGGGGCTCAGCCCGTGCCCTCGGTGCTCCCCAAGGGACCACGCGGGTCAGCCCTGCCTCGCAGCCTTGGCATTGCCCCCAGCTCCTTGAGTTGGGAGCTGCCAGAGAGGGGATGCTTTGTTTTGCTTTGTTTTGCTTTGTTTTGCTTTGTTTTGCTTTGTTTTGCTTTGTTTTGCTTTGAGCGTTGCCAACAGCACAGACATATCGTGATGTTTTCACAGGAAAACAGATAAAGATGTGTGCAAACGTGGGTGACATTTGTGGTTCCCCAGCCAGCGGCCTTCAGCAATGCTCTGCTAGCTGAGAACCGGAGCAGAGACCAAGGCGGGAACTCCCTGCCCGAAGCCCTGCCCTGAGGGCAGCTGGCAGCTCTCCAGAATCCTGGGCTTCCTAAGGATGCTCTCAAAAAGAGCGTGTTTTCATTGGTTTTATCATTACTGTGATTATGCTGATGGAAGGAGAGAGCCTTGCCCAGCACAGGAGGCCTGAGCTAATGAAACGCTCTGCACCGCAGATGAAGACACTCCACGTTGTTTTGAGGATGCAGGGAAATGAGGACATGGGGGAAAAGTCACCGTGGAGATATAATTAAGTCCTGTTTGACACACATCCTGCTGATGAGCTGTGCCTCAGGGCTGGGATGCTCTCATGTGTCCCCTGTCCCCACAACCCGGCAGGAGTAAATGTGCTTGGGTCTGGAATCAGAGGATTCCGGGATCCCTCCCTGGCTGTTTGGCCAAGTCCTGTACATCTGTTCTGGCTGTTTCTAACCCAGGGCATGGGGCAGAGGCGGGAGACAAGGGCAGCTCTGCTCTGCCCCGTGGGCGTGGGTTAGCCCAGAAGCCAGGAGCCAGGGCTGGGGACCCTGAGGACCGGGAGCAAACTGCACTGGGAGGCTGAGCTAGGCTGACACCAGCAGCCCAAGCTGGGGAGGATGCAGAGGCACTCCCATCCCATCCCATCCCATCCCACCCCATCCCAT
>VZTD01001486.1:1281257-1352142 GCA_013397725.1 Rhagologus leucostigma | reverse complement strand
AGGTGGTCACCGGCCACATTCCCAGCACCAAGCCCTCCAGCCCTGAAATGAGCCTGTGCTCCTCGCACAAGGAGCTAAGTGCTCAGATGCTTCTGAGAATATTTTGGAGAATTCCCGATTTTAGTTTGGTTTATTTAATTATTATTATTTACTTTGACTGAATAAACTGTTGTGTTTAAATAACACTGGTTTTGCCAAAATGCTGTCAGGGAGAAGCTGCTTTCCCTTTAGGAGCCCTCGAATGTGGGCTGCCTTCCAAGCCCCCTCACATGGCAGCGTGTGGAGCATCATTGCTCAGAGCATCCTCCTGCCCCAGCCAGCAGCGCGCTCCGTGCCAAGGGGTGGCCCTCCGGCCACAGAGAGGGAAATAGGAGCTGTAGGGGTGTTTCTAAATATACCTCCAGCATCACTTGGGGGGCCTGGCAGGGCTGAAGGGCTCAGCTGTGACTGTCCTGCAGCCAGGCACAGCCCAATTCCTGGAGGAGTTTGTGAGGCAGAGGGAAAATAGATCCAAAGAGCACGTGAATCATGGGCAGGATGAATGGCTGAGCTTGGAAAACTGGGGAGAAAAGAGAGCTGAACTCCAGGGATGGAAGCAGTTGGTGAATATTGGCAGCACCAACCAACAGTGGTGAAGCCTCATTCCAAATCCACCTGTGGGGTTGGTCCTCATTCATTTATTTTCTTCTTTTTTCATTTTTTAAATCATGGCTAAATCTCGTGGAAAGAGTTTGGGAGAGTTGGAGGTGTTCAGCCTGCAGCACTGTGTTAGGTGATGGAACAGCCTTTTTTGGGAAGCAGGGGGTCCGTGACAGGCTCAGGGTTGTGGCAGTGCCTCTTCCCCAGCCCAGCAGGGTTTGAGGGTCCCACCAGGACAGGGACACCCTTGGGACACGCTGCCCTTCCAGCACGTGGGGGCGGTCTCTGCACCAGCAGCAACTTTTCCATCACTTGGTTTCCTTATTTGGTGTTTCTTTAGTGATTAGTGGCAGATTTTGTACTTATGTTTGCAATTATCTGGATGCCTCTGGGACATGTTCTGCCGGATAATTGAATCTCCTGGTCTGTGACTGCAGGGATGGCTGGGAAGCACGGGCTGGAGCCCAGGAATGCTGTGCTGCCTGTTGGTGTCATGTTAAGACAAATTGAGCTTTTTAATTTTAAAAAACTACTTTAAACAAAGATTTTGCTTTGCCATCCTCAGCACAAGCTTTGCTGGAGCCTGGGCTAGAGAGGAAAATGCATGATTATCAGTAATTAACTGCATAAATGTTTTAATTAGATGCAGCGGATCCTCCATGTGCCCAACTCCAGTGACTGTCACTGGCGAGACGTGGGGCAGTGGGAGTGGGGGTCCTGGATGGGCAAATGGATGCTGCGTGCAGCCTTTGCTGGGAGGGCAGGAGAGGGGCCCGGTGCCTGGCACCCTCTGCTGGTGCTGCCGGGACCTGGGTCTGTGCAGGGCATGTCCCTACCCCTCCAGACAGATCTCAACATGTCACTTCTTCTGCCTTAGCACATGACATTGGGATGTAAAGTGCCAAGCGAGGGAAAAGGAACCTCCACGTCAGAGCTGCTCTCGAGGGTAAGTGCAAAACTACTTGGCTTCTAAACATTTCTAATTTAGGGAGATTCAGTGAAATCCATTCCATTAGCATTGCTAATTCTTGTAGGGCCTGGCAGGGGATCAGAGAATCACAAACTGGTTGGGGTTGGAAGAAACTTTACAGACCATCCAGTTCCAGTCCCCCTCAAGGGACACCTTCTACAAGAAAGGTTGCTCCAAGCCCCGTCCATGCCCTAACCCTAATCCTTATCCAGCCTGGCCTTGGACACCAGGGGCAAGGGGGTCCATGTGTCTGAGCCTGGGGGCAGCCACCGGGGCTGGGCTCTCTGCACCCCCGTGAGCCCCTTCAGCTGCCCTGCTGGCTGCAGAGCAAGGAGAGACCCACCACGCTCCAGAGAAGTGCACTTGTGCTATGTTTCCATGTAGGTAATGGAAGAATTGGCAAATCATGCGCAGGAAAATGTAACCAGGGATCTTGGGAGCGGAAAGGAACAGGTAAGAGGTGCTTGAAGCCTGATTGTAAAGGTGATCTTGGTCCCACACAAAGGTGGCCAGGGTGGGTGTCTGGCACAAGAAATAGAACAATTTCAGTTTCAGGTCCGGGTCTGTCAGGAGTTACAGGGGCTGGGATCACTCCCATGGGCGTCCCCATGCTGGACCCTCGTGCCGCTGCAGGGGGACCCCCGGTGTGGGGTTAACAGTGCCAGCCCCTGCTCCCTGCCCAGCCTCCCCTGTGCACCCCCTGCTCCGTGCTTCGCACCAGCCACAAAGCAGTTAATGGTTGTTGATCGCGGCGTGCTCGGTGCTCCGGGAGGCTCTGGATGCTCTGTGAGGCTCTGGATGTGGTGCGGAACTCCCCGGTCTCCACGGCTCTCGCGGCATTTTGCCCAGATGGCACCGATCTGTGTCTCAAGGACATAACCCGGCACCGACAGCTCTGCGCAGCAGCACTGGAGTGACAGATGAAGCCAGAGCACTCCTTCATCTCTGCTAAAAGGAAAGAAAAGCTCCTGGAAACGCCGGGGATTCTGCCGGCCGCTCCCTGTCGCCTCCACAGATGAGCCGGCTCCCGGCCTGGCTTGGTTGGTGCGGGGGCAGCGCCGGCCGCATGCGGGAGCCCCGCTCCCACAGAGGAGGGGCCGTGCTCGGGCAGGCAGGTAGGTGAGACGTCCCCACCCTTCCCACCGTTCCCTGGTGCAGCTGTGCCCAGCTCTGCTGCCCGCCTCATCCTGGCATCACCCTGGCCCAGGTTCAGCCGGTGGTGCCGGGGCTGTCCGGCACGAGGCCGGGGCGCGGCGCAGGACATCGCCCGAGCCACCAGTGCAGGACAGCGGCTGGCACAGCTACCGGGGCTCGGCCAGGGTGGAGGTGTGGAATGTGCAGGAGCCCAACACTCTGGCTTTGGTTGTGTCCACCACGTCCTGGACATCCCAGCAGTGTGGGAGGGGACTGAAACCAGCTCCCACTCCATCCACAGCCTGTGCACAGAGCGAGGTGTGGGCAGCACTCCAGGGACCCCACTCTGGTTCAGCTCCCCCTGAACCAACTTGACCTATGCTGACAGCACGAGAGGTGTTAAATCCTACCCTTTTGGGGCTACCAGCTCCAGGGAGCCACCCACACTGAGCTCAGTGGGGGCAGCATGAGGGACAGCGTGGTGGTGACTTGGGTGTACCTTGGGATGTACTTTCCTGCCCTTGTGCTGCAGCCATGGAGGGCAGGCTCTTTACGGTGTGCTGGGGGAAGAGAGGGAAGGGTGCACCTCCTTCCCACGGTGGAGCCATGCCAGCAGCCGTGGCCACCAGACCTGCTCTGTCCTTCCCAGCTGGGACTTCTCTGTGCACTGGCTGGCTGGAGCCAGCAGAGAGGACTTGGGGACAGGAGCAGCCCAGTCTCAGGTGGGAATGAGCTGCTCTCTATGCCCATGTGCTTTGGCAGGTTAT
The DNA here is from genome assembly GCA_013397725.1 of Rhagologus leucostigma. Taxonomy (NCBI): domain Eukaryota; kingdom Metazoa; phylum Chordata; class Aves; order Passeriformes; genus Rhagologus; species Rhagologus leucostigma. Next base: position 1,348,632 of record VZTD01001486.1, on the reverse strand, counting down.
GTCCATGTTTGGGGGAACAGAGCTGACTGGGGGCATGGGGCAGCAGCTGTGCCCCCCCATCCTTGGGGCTGGGCACCCAGCCAGGCTGGAACCATGGAGCTGGCCCACGGGCACCTAGAGCTGCAGGTTGCCTGAGGCCAGTGGTTTTCCACCCCTTTTGGCTCCCCAGAGCAGGATGTTGCTGCACTGATCCCTCCTCCCCACTGGCTGTGCCCGTGCCTCTTGCACTAGAGCCCTTGTGATGCTGCGGGAGCCGCGAGGCGTTCTGGCAGCAACACCTCCCAGAGTAACCCAGGGCCCCCAGCACGCCCCAGGATGGGGGTGAGGCACCAGCACTGACATCTCATGCACAGCGAGGCTCTGGCATGGCCACCGCTGCTCTAACAAACCCTGTGCCAGTGCTGCTGGTGCCGGGAGCTGCCCAGGACCCTGTGCAGGACCCCCGCTCCCCGCTATGCGCGAGCTGATGGAACGCAACATGAAAACGGGGTTTGTCTCTCTCTCTTCCCCTTTTCCTTGGCATGCGGCCAGTGGGATGTTCCCTCACCGCAGTTCTCGAGAGCCCGTAGCTGCAGCCAGCCCTCTCCCGCGGCTCCGTGTGCCGGGAATGCCAATGAAGCCCCGGCTCAGCACGCGCACACTGCAGCGCGCATCCTTTCGGAATGCAGAACAGCCGATGGGTGGAGGAATCGAGGGAGTTATGCTGGAGCTGTTGTCCAATTAGTTAAACTAATTGTGAGCGAGGAGGGCTGGCGGGTACCCACAGCCTCCCCACCGACACACTCCAGGGCTGGACCTCAACCTTCTCCACGGAGCCAGGGTTTCCAATTTTGCTGCACTGCTGGATTTCCAGAAGGAAAATTTTCCTATTTATTTCCCTGATCTGTACGTCAGTGTGCAGGCAGAACTAGGCTGGAATTCCAGCCTATTGATGCCCAGCAGGGCCGTGGCTGGTTTGTAACCCTGTCCTTGTACCGAATCTCACATCCCTGTGCCCTGCCCGCCTGCACTTGGGATGTCACAACAATCCTGTTGTTGCCGACAGCACGAGCAGCCCCTCCGGTCCCACCGAGGGAAAGTCGGTCAGGTGGGGAGGGGGGAGATATTTGTGAATTGCAGAGATGTACCTGCCCTGCTATTTTCTGCTTGAAATTAAGAAAATTTCAAACAATGCAAAATTCTGCTCTTGATACGGCAGGAACGAGCCTTTGGAAGTATCCTGTGCTATTTCTGGCTGGGAAAAAAATACATACATAGACATTTTAAAATATAAATGTGTGCATGTGGATATATTAGGATTCTATAGGGGTGGCAGAGTGGGGCCCAGCCCGGTGCCTTGTCCAGCTGTGGGGATGGGTGGGCGCTCATTGAGCTCCACGTCCCTCTCAAGCTGCTGTCACAGATTCCAGCTTGATCGAGGCACAAATATCAACCCACAACAGCAGCGTGGATCTTTTAATTAACAAAGGACGGATTCAGCCGGTGCTGGCACCGATCCAAGCACGGGAGCTGCTGAGGAGCGTGGAGGGTGTATTAAATATTCATCAAAATCTTGGCACTTCATTCCCATCTCTTGCTCTCCCACCCCCTCCCCTCGAAATTATTTGGTCCTAAAGGTTAGAAGCCTGCTTCGAAAATTAATTATTTCATTAACCCCTTTATAAATTAGGTTTTTTCAACTAAGTTTTTTAGGGTCGACGCAAAATGGGTCGTGGTGGCACTTCCTCAGGTTTGCTCATCACGTGAGCCCTGACCCCAGCACGTGACGGTGCGACCGATGCTCGCGGCAGCATGTGACCCTAAACGCTACGTGAGNAATATCAGCAGGTTTGTCTCTGCCTTCACCTGCCCGGCGTGGCAGAGCCGTACCTGCTCCGTGCCGCCGCGGCGCCGCCAAGCCCTGCCCTCCGCGCCGGCACCACGGCTCCCCATTCGGTGAGTGAGCAGACACTTCCAGCAATTAATTGGCGCTGCCGCGCGGTTCATTATCATGCGGGGCACGCGTGGGCTCCGCCGCCTGCGGCCTCGCGCCACGGGAGCGGCCCCGGCCCCGCGGCCGCCCGGGGGCTCGGGCAGGGGTCAGGCGTGAGGGCGGGGCGGGTTCTCCGGCGCGTGTCCAAGTCTCCGGCCTCCCGATGTCCCGATGCTCCACAAAGGGCTCCTGGGGGCGGGGGTCAGGGCGTTCCGCGGCCAGGAAACCCTCCGTGCCAGGGTTTGAACCGTGGCGTGTCCTGCGTGGGTGGGTTTGAGGGGCTGGTTCCTCTTGCTCTGCATCCAAGGGCGCTTGGTGCCGGCTGCTCAGCGGTGATGCTGGGTTGCCATTCCCGAAGCGGCAGCTCTCAGACAATGCAGGTTTGATTTTAGTGCTCACCCGACGCCTTGCCGCTCCCCAGTGGTGTCCCCAGTGATGCCCTGCTGATGTCCCCGCTGGGATGGGGCCACCCACTCTCCCCCGATCGTTGCTGTGCGGGAACTGGGGCTGAATCCGTAATGCCGGGAGCGCCGGTGCCGGGAAGGGGCCGGAGGGAGCCGGCTGCGGGCGCTGCCGGCCGCCCATCATTAGGATGCAGGTCCATCGCCATCTCCCTGGAGACCATGGGAACAGAGGCCGGGTGAATCGTGTCTGGGGCGGCTGGCAGCCGTGCTGGGAGAGGGCAGCTGCGTGCCGGGGTGGGAATGAATTACTGCCCTGTGCCGGCTCGGCCTTTGTTCCCCCCTTGTCAGCGCAGGAACGGGGAGCAGGGGAGAGCGCCCAGGGGAGCCGGGGCACGGCGGCAATGGCCGGCCCCGCGCATCGCTCGCACCCGCCGCAGGCTTAACCGCCAGTAACAACTTCGTATTTTCTGCCCTTGAACTAATTATTCACGAAAGCTCTTTGGGGCTGACACCGATAGGAGCTGCCGTTCCGGTGCGGCGCTGTCGCGGCTGTGATCCCGTATTTTAACACTCGGGGCATTCCTGGGCCGCTGCGAGCTCTTTGTGCCACTGAAGGGAGCCATATGTTGCAGAGGCATCTCTGAGGATCTTGCTGGAACAGCAGAGAAAGGGATTTCTGAGCGCTGCTGAATGCGGCTGCCAATCACCCGGCGTCCCGGCCGGGCGCCTTGTGCGCGCCTGGAATGTGCGGCGGCGGCTTCGGCAAACACGGGCTCGTGTTTGGAGTCGGGATTTGCCATCTGGGGGAATGAGCTCCACAGGCTTTTAATTGGCACCAGCGTCCGCCCTGCCCTGCTCTCACGTTTGCTGCCGCTCCCAAGTCCGGCTCCTGTTTAATTCCGTCGGAGGGACCGCGGTGGCGCTGCTGGAGGATGATTTTTCCCTGCTGCTCACACAGATTGTCTCTGCCCGGCAGGCGGCTGTCCCTGAGCACACCAACCAGTCACCGGCCCCCACTCGCTCCTCCGCTCTCCCGCAGCACTTTGCTCACATTCTGGATTTTTATTGTGTTTAATTGGCTCTGTGATAGTTTCATGGTAGGAATTCTGCTCCCATCAAAACCTGCTCCTGTGAATGTTCCCCTGTGGCAGAAGTGAGATAAGTATGAGGGAGAGGATTTGATGGAAGCCTCAGTGCCAGCTTGGCACTCCCACGTGCTGTGCAGCCCCCGTGTCCCACGTCCAGCCCATAGGGTCTCACCTGTAGCCGCGGGCACAGCTCCTGGCAGGTGCCAGGATGTTGGCATCGTGTCTCGAGGGTCAGGGCCACTCCTGGGTGCAAACCTCCAGCTGTGTACCAGCTGTGCTGGCTGGTAAGTGGGGCAGCCAAATCCCACTGCAGCAGCTCCTCAAATCACAAAGCCGGAGCCACCCCATGCAGGGAGACTTCCTCCCGTCTCCTCCTCCTCACTCCCATTACCTCCCTCCCAGCCCTGGGGCCGACAGCACTGGGCCCAGCCCTGTCACTCTGTGCTCTGCTCCCATTGCTCCCCGCGGATCACGAGCTTCAGGGTTGCCCCCAGGTGCTTCTCTTCCAGGCTCTATTGCTGCTTCCAGTGCAGTTCATGTGCTGATCTCTCCTAAGGAACTGGGAGCCGCAGAGCTGGGAAGATACCTGATGCAAAGAGAGGGGGCAGTCACCCTCCAGCAGCCAGCTGGGTGCCACCACCAGGGACCTTCCTCCAGGACCTTCCTCCAGGACCAGGAACCAGACCTTTCCTCAAAATCTTCCCACGGGACCTTCCTGACTGTCACACTGCAGTTCTCCCAAGTGCTCCATCCGCACGGACCTTGTGCTGTCTGGCTCCCACAGCCGTTTCTGCTTCTGAGTTTGCTCCAGAGCTGCATGTGCTGCCAACACTAAACCTTCAAACGTGAGAGCTGAACTCTGCAGGACACCAAGACTCTGCTGACAGACCTGTCCAGGACCCCAAGTTTCCCAGCTCTTGCAAAACCCAGAGCCAAGGAAGCACAGGACATGGACAGCTCAGAGAATTAAGAACGAGTTCATCAGACACTGAACAAATGGTCGGTAATTAAGACCCCCAGCAAACACTGAGTTTGCTGCATGCAGCCCAGGGAGTCCGGAGGGGCCGGGGTTGGGGTGAGTGGGCTGTCCCTGCTGCGTGCATTACACTGTGGCTGACATGCAGGGCGCCTTTGGGCTGCTGACAGCAGGGGAAGGAGCCGACGGGATGCAGCCTCACCCTGACTCCTGCCTCAGGAAGATGGACCATGATGGACTTCCAGGTTTGGCATAGCCCATTCTGCTAAAGCTCAGTGTCCTCACAGGGATCCACACCAGCTGCTTCCTGACCTGTCCACAGTGGACATGGAGAGCAGCTTCTTCCTTGCCCCTTTGCAGCAGCTCTTTGTCCGTCACAGAGCGGACAGCAGCTGATTCTGGGGACGGTTCCTGCAGGCTTTGACCTGGTGTGGGACAGGGATGGATGGGCCCCCAGCCCTAGAGGCTGTGGCAAGAGGAGTGGGGTGAGCTGCCAGGGTCTGCCCAGCACTCGTTGGACTGTGGTTTTATTCCTCCTCCTGCTTCTCTCACCCAAATATGCAGGGTTGGGACACCCGCTCCCCTCTCCGGCCTCCTCGCCAGCCAGGGGACAGCTGAGACCAGACACCCCTCTCCAGGCATCCCCAGCCACTCCACCGGGTCTCTGGGATCCCCATCAAACCATCAGCACACAAAGCAGAGCTCTCCCTTTTGATTTAATAAGTATCTGGAAATGTCATAAAAGACGTGATAATAAAATATCAGATGCAGGAAAATGAGTAGCCAAAGGCATCGAAAAAAGGGACGAGAGTAAATGTAGTAGATTAAGACACTAATTCCCATTCCTTGTATGTTCTCCATCTTTCCTGTGTCTTGACAGACAGAAATAAATGCCCTCACTTCCCAGGAAGCACTATCTGCCTCTCCCTGCTGGATTGTCACCATGGGGTGCCCACAGCCGTAACAGCCCATTTATCCTCCAGATTCAATGCTTTATCACTTTCAAAGGAGAGGCTGGGCTGGCTCATCCCCACTCCCACCGCCAGCACTTGCACTTAAAGGGCAGGTCGAGATTCCAATGGTAATGGCGAAATTTGATTTTTATTGCTCTAAGGTATCTCTGCAAATTAAAGACCCAGTTTGTGCCTTTGTTTAGACCATGCAACAAAGCGACAGGAGCAAAAACAGAACCAGCAGGGAAAATAGTCTCAGGGATTTTGGAGAAGCCAGCAGGTCCTGCTGTAACTCTGTCACAGTGAGAGCTGGGTGTGGGGATTTTGTTCCAAATGCAGCTTTGGAGCAAATCAACAGCCAGTAAATTCCCAAGCCCTACACAGTGCCGTGAAGGCAGGAGCAGGATCAGCAGCAAGGTGATGGATGTGTTAATGTTTTAACAGGCCAACCACCTCATAAATAATTTGCTGGGTTCTGGAGTAACTGACCTGGTCACAATGGCAATAAAGGGCCATCCCCTGGGCTCTGCTCCAGGGGTCCACAATCCTCCCATGGAAAGGCTTAAGTGGCTTTTAACAGTATCTATTTTATATTGTCAGAGCCCAGTGCCCTGCTATTCCCAGCGTCTGTGCAAACACCATCGCTTCAGCTCCAGGGATATTCCAGTTAAAAACCCCAGAAATGGTCACTGAGTGTGACTGTCATGGCTGAGCTCTGTTTGCTCTGTGGGGAGCAGGGCCTGCGTGTGGAACATCGTGTTGAGAGCTCGGCTGGGTGAGGAGGGATGGAACCTCAGCAGTGCCCAGCCCAGGGGAGCAGTGGAGGGTGACCAACCTGGGGGGCTTCACGGGACCCCAGCAGGGATGGGTCCACAGCCACCACCAGCTCTTCTGGGCAGGAGGAGCAGATGCAGCCCAGCCTGCAGTCAGGAGACTGGGCTCTCCCGGTGGATTCATCTGCGTACTGGGTATGCTGCTTCTGTACTGGGTAGTCCTCTTGTGTACTGAGTGTTCCTCTTGTGTACTGGGTGTTCTGCTTAGATATTGGGTGTTCCTGGGGCATACTGGGTATTCCTGTCATTTACCAGGTATTCCTCTTCTATATTGGGTATTCCTCTCCTATCCTAGATATCCTCATCCTACCCTGTGTCCCACTCTCCAGGGCTGGCACTGGGAGCAGCGTTACTCGGCGCAGGGCAGGGCTGCTGCTGTATTCTTTGGGTTCCTAAGCCTTGCCATTGTGTGTCAGGCCGGCCATGGCATCTGCAGCTCTACCCACAGCCACAGTGTGATGCTTTTAGATTTCTCTGTGCTGTTCGTTGGTCAGTTCTCAGATTTTTCCCAGGTTCCAGCAGGCCGGTGTGCTCTGAACACGTGGAGCTGCAGAATTTGTCCCACCAGCTGCTTTGCTGTGGGGTGGGGCAGCACGGTTCTGTTTCTGTACCTGCAAATAAGGGAGATTCCAAACACTGGAGTCATTTATCAAGCAAAATAGATGGCAAATGTCTCCAGCATGGCCCTTCCAGCACAAGGATGGAACTAAATGGGAGACAATGGCAAAACAGCTTTGGAGGACAGATCAGCATGAGCAGTCCCATTCCCTGCTCAGCAGCACAGGGACAGCCTGGAGTGCCCATCCTTGTCCCTGGCTCCCAACTGTTCCTGCACTCCCATCAGAAGATGCAGCTGAGGAGGAGGAGGAGGGTGGCAGTGCCCACCTTGGCAAAGGCACTGGTGCCCAAAAGGGGCCCAGATGGAGACAGGTGTTGACGGTAGCTTTGAGTGTTCAGTTTGCTCTGTGTGGGCTGTGATCTGCACCCACTCTTGTGCTGGTGGTGGCGGCAGAGCATCTCCCTCCCTGGCAGCAGGAACAGGGGCAGAAATCCCACCTGGGCAGTGACTGGCACCATGTTTTGCCTTCTGCCTCTCTGTGGGCACTGCTGAGCCTGACCCATCGCTGCTGGGGCTCCCTATGGCTCCGTGCCATGGCATCCCCTCACCAAAGGACCTCCCTTCAGAGCATCCCTTCTCCCCGCCGGCCCCCTCCACACACAGCTTTGTCCCAGCCACCAGAGGCAAGTGTGGCTGCAATGAAAAGTAGATTTTATATCCTTGCCCCTATTTTTGCAAATGAGTGTAACTGTCAACTGCAGGATAAATGACACCTAATTACTGTTGGGGGGAGTTCAGGCAGGAGGGCTTGGCTGGGAGGGGATCACAGGGAAGCTCCAGCACCGATGGAAAATGAACAAGATGCCGGCTGTAAGGAACCATAATTACAGAGGACTGACACACTGTGAGCTGTTTATGGTAATGAAGTGGTGCATCAAATCAAATTAACCTTAGTTATTTAACACAGAATGCACCGAGGACTTGGCTCAGTAGATGCTAAATCCAAATCCGGAGCCGTGCCCAAGCCAGGGAAGCGGCTCCAGCGTTGCACGGGCGTCGTTTTGATTTAGGATTCGTTCAGTGAGCGGCCGCAGCGCCGGGACGGCGATGGCGAGGGCGAGCGCGGGCGGAGCGGCGGCACAGCCGCTGCCGGCAGCTCGAGGAGCCGCGGAGCTGCCGGGGGGCCCCGCCGCCGCCGCCGAGCCCCCCACCATGCGCCCCGTGCCCTGCGCTGCGCCCGCGGCCCCGCGCTCGCCTCCCGCTGGAGCGGAGCCCAGGCCAGGTCAGTATCCCGCCCCGGGACGAGGGGGAGAGGCCGGGGGGCTCTCTCCGTCCGGCGGGGTCTGGCTGCGGGCAGCGGGATGTTCCCGTGCCCGGTGTGCCGGGCACGCCGCCGGCCGCTCCCCAGCCCCGGGCAGAGGACGCGAGTGCGCTGCGCTCCCGTAGAGGTTTCATTTCTCCTCTCTCCTCCCCACGAAGGCTGTGGCGCGCGCAGGAGGAGCGTTCCCGTCGGGATCCCTTCACGCTGACGGGTGAGTAACCTTTCAAATTAACCCAAACGCTCTGTTAAAGATTAATGAGCTTTCCGAACAAGGGTCCCTCTGTGCGCCGGGCTGTTGCAGCGCTGCGCATTCCTCTGTGCTGGAGGAAGGGATTGCCGCTGCAGCCGGGGATGCCGGCACAGCTCAGCCGGGGCCGGCGAGTCCTGAGGGCGTCGTGGCGAGGGGCAGAAGGGCGAAGGCACTTCCTGACAGCGGTTCTGTAAATAATGTTAAAAGGCTGTTTGTGTCCGCGGTGTTGCTTTGGATAAAGGGCGGAGGCGGGAGGGATGTGGCAGGTTCAGGTCAGGGATGTCGGTGCTCTGGGGCCGCTCAGGTGCAGGCAGAGCCGGGCTGGCTTTGCGAGGCAGGAATAGGTGGTGCTGGCAGTGAGAAGAGCGGGTGCGCCCAGCACGGAGCGCCGCGGAGAGCTGCCAGCTGCTGGCACAGCCCAACAGGTGGGCTTGAATTGGTTTGGATTTGGAAATGTTTGTTCAGTGCCCTGCGTGCCGGCGGGGGCCTCTGGGGAGCCGAGTCGCTCCTCGGGGAGAGGATTCCTCTGCAGGACTTCCCACTTGTTGGAAAAACACCAATTGCATCTCCAGCCAAAGGCTTTACTCTGTGTATTTCACGGAGTTTGATGTTTTTGGAGTATCTGCAGTCAGGTCCATCCTGAATTAAATTTTTTCCAGGAACCTGGTGGTTCCCCTCCCAGTGTGCCAGATCCTACCCAGCAGCATTTAGAGTGCTGAACTGCCCTGTCGCTCCCCCGAGCCTCTCATCCTCAGCCCTGCACTGGTGGCTCCTCTGAGTATAGGTGAGCACTCCAGGTGTCATCCTAGCAATTCCTCCCCTAACACTGGCTCTGAGTCCTGCTCCATGGTGGAGGCATTGGATTTTGTGCTTATGAGTTCATTTTGCTTCTTTCTATCAATATGAAAATGCTGTGTGAGTCTGGAGAGTTAATCACTATTGTAGGGGAATAAAGAGCAGAGATTTCCTCTAATCCCCTTTAAATGGCCTCCAAATGAGGACTCGACAAAGATGACTAATGACAGAAATGATTGAACTAATTTAGCAGGTGAAGCTTTGATGGAAGCCCCGAAGCCCAGGTACAGCCTTGGGGCCCAGCAGGAGCTCCTCGAGCTCACTCGCAGCCTCTTTGCCCTCACAGCTGAGTAAAACAAACTCATTAGTTTTGTTTTGTTTTGACCAGGGGATTCCCTTTCTCTATTGAAAATATTTTCGTCTCTTTCAGCAAACCTTTTCCTTGCTGCTGCTAAACACAATCTCCCTAATGGGATACTAAATCCAGATTCAGTTAATAGCCAGCTGCATCCTCATCCCTCACCTGATCCTGCCCCTCGAAGGGTTCCCTCTGAACACACATTAGTCTCTCACCAGCCGATAACAGTAATGAAATAGAAAGTCAATGGAATTTCTCTGGGGATCTCAGGAATGTGTCTGGAGACCTTGGAGAGTGTGTCTGGGGACCTTTCTGAAGAAGGTCCCCTTCCAGGCCCATAACATACCAAAACCTATGCAGAGAAAAGGGCAAAACTGGGGGTCCCATCCCCACAACACTGGGAGTGATTAATGGGGCACCAGTGCTGTCCATCTTGCTTTTGTTTAATTATCTTTTTTGTATCATTCATGTCTCCCGAGACCCGACCGGGCAGGCATGGTTTGATAGATTATATATGAAATCCAGGTCAACACGTCCAAGTGTTACTGCCTCATAATTTGCTGCGCCGCAGAGGCCAATAGAGATGCCTTGTGTTATTAATTATTCCAATATATTTTCCTGAGCAATGTGATTAATTAGGCTGTGTACGGCAGGGCTGCGGGCCTGTGCTGTGGCTGCTTGTTCTTGGGTGGAGGTGGCTGGAATGGGGAGCAGGCAGCAAAATCTGCAATCGGTCTCAGTCCTTCTCTTCCAGAGCATTCAGGGGGAGATACAATTCCCAATGCTGTATTTTGCATGCCACGGAGCCACAGGGCTGCAGGGAGCTGCCTCTGGCTGGGCAGCTGGCCCGGGGGAACAGGCAATGCCAGAGGGACCACAAGATGCCACCCAGCACCACGTGGCCTTGTGTTTAGCACTGCAGGGGCAGATTACACTTAAATCACAGAGACTCATCTGTTCTCACTGAACTTCTGAAAAGTGGATCCATGAAGTTGTTCCTGCAACTCATTTCATTGTCTTTAACAAGCTCACAGTGCAGAGTCTGTGCTGTGCTGAGTGGGGTCCTGCACCCAGGGTACAGCACCCGCAGGGGCACAGGAGGGCTGGACCCCATCCCAGGTGATATCCTGATAACTGCTACCAGTCTGCAGGGTGGAGACAGAACACAGGGTTTGAAGCTTAGCCACAGTGTGAATATATTCATAAAAATCATTTTTTTGACAGAAGCCTCCTCAACTTGCCAGGCGCATTTGCTCGGCGCCAGGGCTTCACCCTCCTTGGCAGCCCTGACCTGAATCCCTCACTGTGCCACAACCAGCAGCAGGGCCTGGGCAGTGTGTGGGCCCCAGCTCAGCATCTCCAAAGCCTGGCAGAGGTGGTGCTGTCACCAGGGCTCAGCTCTGCTGGGTTTCCCATGGGGAGATGATCCTGTGCCTTGTCCCTGCCTCGGCCCTCAGAGCGCTGCTCCCACCCTGCAGTGGAGCTGAACCCTCTCTGTCTTTTGTCTCCATAAAGGTCAGAGAAGAGCCGTCACCCTTTAAGTGCCAAGACGAGGTCTCCCACCCTCCGGTGCCAGAAGACTGGGAACAGTAAGGCAGCTGCTCACTCTTCCGAACGCTTGCTCCGTGGTTGCATGTACTGGGTTTACTCTGGCCATTTTTCCCCTCCTTGTCACAAGTGTGATTTTGATGATTTGTCTCTTCCACGCCCCTTAGGCCTGGCAGTCACACAAAGCACTGTGCTGGTGGTGGGAACTGCCCTGTCCTCCCACTGATGCTCACAGACCCTGAGCTGCAATTTTCCCATCACCAAGTTATCCCTGCATCAGGAAGGGCAGAACATGGGGTGAGGGGCAGTCCTGGCTTCCCTGGGCATCAGAACCCCTCTGAGTGCATCCAGCAGTCCTTTGGGCTGTTAGAAGCTCCAGTCACAGTCAAAAAATCCATAAGAAAATGAGCTATTACTGCAGAGACTCGGGGATGTCTGGGATTTATGTGCTCCGGGCAGCAGGAATTCCTCGTGCCGTACCTGGGGAAGCACACCGTGACCGCTTCCAATTTCACACCACTTTGAACTCTCTCTCACTGAGGTTGGGGAGATGAAAAATGTCTTTATTAAGGAAAGTCCCAGGCCCCTGACTGGGAGCTAAATGTTGCTTTCATGTGTGCAGGGAGGGAGGGAGGGAGGGAGCCACGGTGGTCCCTGGGCTCCCCTGGGAGTCTGGCAAGGCACAGCACCTCCCAAAAAGGGGTTGCCCCTTGGTTTTCCTGCTGCTGTGACCATCTGGAGAAGGTTGGTGGCACTCACTTTGGGCCAGTGAGGTGGTGTGTTGACCTCGCCGTTGCCCCGCATTTCCGCGGGTGTGGGGGGAGGTGACCCCGCTCTGCAGCCCGCATGCTGGGTCCAATGCAGAGCTGGGATTTGGGGAAGGGCACAGGGCTTGCGTGTCCCCACAGCCAGGGCTCAGGTGTGTACCCCATGTGATGCTGCAGGTGTTCCTCTTCCCTTCTGTCATGGCTCTGTTCCTCGTCCATGAATCCGAGTCAGTCCCAGTACACCACTTCCTCCCATTCCGCTGTCCCAGTACTGGTCTGCTGCTCTGCAGGATCCCCTGGGCCAAGATCACCCTTTGCTGCAGAGACAGCAGAGAACCTCCCAGAGCACTCGTTTTCCTCATTATCCTTTGGGCACAAGCCTCGGTGACAGCCATGGGCTCACCCCACCCTCCTGCTGCTGTGATTCCTGGTGGAATCTCACAACGAGTGACCGTCTGTACATGGGCCCTGTGTGCACACACGTGTGCAGTGTGCGTTCACAATGTCCTCGGCCGAACCCGCCGTTATCTGCGCTCCCGACACGGGAGTGCCAGTGCTGCTCTCCCACCCGGAGCGGCTCCGGCGCTGCGGCGGGCGCGGGGCTGTGCGGGGTGCCTGGGCTTCCCGCTGCTCCTGTTTCCCCAGCAGACCCGTGTGGGTGTTCCCTCCCTAATGATCTTTCATCCTTGCATTTGTATCTTTACTCCAGGAATCAGGCACTAAACGTGGAGCTAAGTCAAGCCCAGACCCTCCTCCCGACTCATCCAGCCCCACAGTTTGCCCAGGGCTCTGTTATTATCCCGCATCCCTGTAATTAGCTGCTTAGGCTGTGATTGCCCCATTGTCCGCTGGATGGGTTTAATCATTCTTTTCTCCTACAGTGGCAATTTTGTTCCAATTAATTATTTCGGTTTGAACAGCAATAGCTGGTTCAGTTTAGAGAGAAATTAAAAGGATAGGGAAGGATAATGAGGAATGAGCTAATGAGGGAGAGGTTGCAGACAGGGCTGCACGGGTCCCTGCTTCTCTTCCAGCCTCTTGCTTGCTCCCCAGAGAACTTTATAGGGCTGGGAAATGCTCTTCCTGGAAACAAGGGTCCAGAGAGGCACAGAAGAACTGCCTGGCTCCATCTCTGCCTGGGAGCTCTGTACTGGGTGTGATGGAAACAGGAGGGCATGTTCACAGCCCGGCTCTGAGGGAGAGTGTTGCTCATTGTAGTGAGTAGATCTCAATTAGATGTTAGGAAGAACCTAGCCCCGTGTCAGGCCCACCCTGTCATCAGCCATACACATGCTCGCAGCAGTCTGCAGAGCAACATCTAGCCGTGCTCTTTCTCTCCCCAAAAACAGCTGGATGCTTGGCTGGCTGACAGACACCAGCTGCCAGCTGAAGGACAGATGCAGCAGCACATCCCAAGCTCCTGGTGTGCGGTGCCACGGAAAATGGAACCTGGAGGGAGGCGTGGTGTGTCCAGGGAGGCTCAGGGGGCTCCCCCATCCCAGAGGGCCTCCAGCTCCCCCAGCCGTGTGTGCCAAACCAACCTGAGGCAGGGGGTCTGGGAGCCAGAGCTGGAGGGACCGATGGTGGCTGCAGCACTTGGAGCTGGAACCTCGCATGGGAGGGAACTCAGAGATCTCTCACCCTGCCAGGCTGACCCAAACACTGCCATAAAACACGTTACATCACAGCCAAGAGCAAACTGACATCACCACATGTCCCCCATTAACACGATGGAATCACCCCTCAGCGTAGGTGATGCTCTCAAGGTGATTTCAGATGAGATTGATCTGGATTTTTAAAAATTTAAAAATAAATAAATTTCAGGTTAGCCAAGGTTTTGAAGGGAGTGAAAAAAACATTAATGCCTTTCAAGATTTACAAAAATGCTGCCTGTGAAATTCATGTATAATTCAATGAATTCCAGAGTAGTTTGAATATTTAAATTATGTATGATCAAAGCAATAAAACATCTGCATTTCCTCACTCTGAGCCCCCCAGACACAACTCTCCCCAGTCCGCCCTCCCCAAAAGGCAGCTCCTGCCTCTGCACTCCCAGAGCTATTGAGCCTCATTGCTCTGAAGAAATTGAGCTCGACTGGAAAATTACGGCTGCCAAGTGTGGCTGCTGTTCCCTGATCCAGGCGGCCGCATAGCTCAGCCAGCGCGTTGCCAGGGCAATGGGCACTGCTGCCACCAGGCCTGGGGAGGGGTGATGGGCACGGCGTGGGGGAAGGACCCCCACACTGCTCAGGCCCCCAGCAGTGCCCAGGGAAGCCGAGCTCTGCAGGGGAGGATGGAGGAGCCGAGCACTGACACAGGATGGAGGGGTCTCATCCCCTGCCATTGCCTCTCTCAGGGGCTCAGGGGCTGCAGGAAGGCAGCTCTGGCCTCACTGCACCTTCCCCCATGGGGGTCCTTGGTCCCATTCGTCAAGCCGCTGTGGATGTGTCCGTCTCCTCTCTCAGCTCCAGGGCTGGGATGTGGCAGCTCCCCGCTTCTGACTGCAGCCAGGAAGAAAAGGAAAAATGCCAACAAACTGCTCCCTCTGCCCCTCCCTCCACCCTCTCTCCAGATGCTGTAAATTTTCATTAGTATTCTGTAATTTAATGATCTAGTCCCAAGAGAAGATTAGTCTTCAATTTACAAAAACTTCCCTGTTAATTTAAGCATAATAGTAGGGAGCGCTGCACATGCCGGAGCTGCGTCCTACGGCCCCGCTCCCCCCTCCCGCAGCCTGGAGAAGGGCAAGTGTGAGGAACAATTCTAATAATACACTAAAATCCCTCAGAAATCTTCCATCCAGGACTGCAAAGATGTTTCTGGGAGCAAGAAAAGCAATTTCCTCCTGAAACAAGAGTTTATTTTGAACCTGGCAAACTCCAATTCAGCTGGAGGTTGATGCTGGAAGACTGGGAGAGGCAGAACGTGCTGGGCTTGCTGGGAATGAGCTGGGCTTGCCAGATGAGGCGTCGGTGCTCACCCAGGAGGCAGCTGCCACCAAACCTCCAGGGCTTTTAAACCATCAGTCGGCACCAGGCCCTGGAGCATCCTCGGCAGAGCTCCACCATTCTGGGCAGACCTCTCCCCTGGATTAGGGAGGAGCACGGTGGCTCCATCTGAGGCTGCTGCAGGTCCCTGGGTGCAGGGCCAGGGCTCCAGGCTCTCTGCCTGCCCACCCTGCCACCCCTGCCCCGCTGGGCTCTGAGGGCATCGCTGCCCCCAGCTCGTGCCAGGTGTCGGCCGCCTCCTCGGTGCGTATTGAGATGGATGGTGGTGGCTCTGCTCATTAGAAGCTGTGGCAAAGAGTAGGTGCTGGGAGTCTCTGTGCCGGGAAAGTGCTGCAAGAGGAGCTCATTAACTTGAAAAATTGGGTCCAGAGGGCTCATTTGTCTGAGATCAGTTCACTGTTTTTTCTAGTAATGTGGAAAATGAGGGAGGGGGATCTGAGTGTCTCCTCAGTGACTGGCTCTGTGATTTACCCCTTTCTCATTCATGTTCTCTCCTTCAAACTGCCTTTAATACTATCTATTCTCCATGGGCCTTAAACCTACCCATGTGGAACGTACATAACCCTTCACTCCCATGATACTGCACCTGTGGGACAGAGCAGACACTGGGACAAGTTTGTCCAGCCTGGCATTGCAGGGATGTTTTTTAGGGGCCTTTAATGCCCCCTGGTCAGGCCCAGGTGGTCCCCAGCACGCACTGCTGGGCGCTGCCATACGTGCTTGTTCTCTGATCCCGGTCTCCTGCAGCAGGAGGTTTGTGTTCCCTGTTGCCTCCCTCATTCTGCGGGGCCGGGGTGGGTGGCTGGCGGGCAGAGCCTGCTCCAAAGTGTCAGGAGGGGCTGATCCCAGGTCTGGCACAGTCACTAACGCAGGGAGGTGCCAGATGCTGTTGTGTGGAGAGGCTCTAACGTCAGCTGAACCTTTACTTGATGATTTCCCTTGGTTTTCTGAGCATATGTAGGGCAGAGGCGGCTGAAGGACACCTGTGCACAGGATGCAGCGCTCCTGCCCCGGTGGGGGCTGCAGTCCCCCGCCGCTGGCAGCCCCACGGTCACACCCAGTGCTGACAGCAGTCACGCCCTTTGCCTCGCACTGTTGATAAAGGCAGAGCTGTCAAATCACAGCACAGATTGGAGGGGAAGCCTGGAGCCATCCCCTGCCAACGCGCTCCCCTGGCCCCGGCCCGTGGCAGGGAACGAGGCTGAGTGCTCTCCATGGATGTGGGAGGAGGATGTGGAGAGGAGGACGTGGGAGAAGGGCACCCTTGGAACTCCCTGGAGCTGATGGAGGTGAGGGCTTGGCCATGGGGCTGCCAAGCCCCCGCCAGCACTGCTGCACCCACCAAAGGAGACTTCAGCACCCCTCTAACCCCCACTGCACCTGTGCTGATCCCCCCAGCCAGCCCTGCCCCAGACGTGGCTAAATTAGAAGGGAAATCTATTTCCCTTAAAAAAAAAACAACAGGGGAGCAAAGTCAGTGTTAAATATAGATATATGATATGTAAATGAATCTGACAACTGAGTGAATAAAAAATGAAGGTTTAAATTATTGAAGGGTAGGAGGAGATGGCGCATGCAAATAGCATTAATGTGGAAAGAGGCAGTGCTCAGAACAGGGAAAGGAGGTTTTGAAATGTAATTATTTCTTTTAAGAAAAGGGCTACACATAAAATAAAAGCCAACAGAGCTGGTGCGTGTTTGTCTCAAAGCCTTTTCTCTCCTGCCTGTCCCTTTATCCTTCTGGCTTTTTTTTGCCCCCTGCAAAGCAAAGAGAGAAATCAAAGGCTACTGAGTTTTTTTAGCCTTAATTAAAATAAGATAAATTAAGTTTTAGTTGCTCACAAGAACAAGTGAGACCCAGGGATGGCCGATCACAGGCTGCTGCTGAGAGGGCAGGAGCAGGTGTTTGGTAATTGATTTGGTGGGGACCGGGCTCTGTGGCTGTCAGAGCCAGAGCAGTCACAGCTGCCCCCTGAAATGGGTGGGGACCTCCAGCACTTTGCAGAGGGAGCATGGGCTTAACTTTCATGGAAAAACACCTGCCTGACAATGTTAACCTGCTAGGAGGATTTCAGTACAGCTCAGCTGTGCAGACACTTTGCTGGGTTTTGTTCCTATTCCTCTCTGTGGTGCAGAGCCCATGGGGCAGGATCAGACAGAGCATGGGGCTGATTGTGGGAGCCTTAGCAATTCAGTATTGAAAATAGGAAACTCACTGGTGATTCTTATCACTGGTAAAGCTGACAAGGAATTATGGCGGTCAATCTGCACGTGCAGAAAATGTCCCCATCACCTTCTTCACAGCTGTATTTCTGCCTCCCTGACCCTCTTCAGGACTGATGGGGCAGGTTATGGGTTCCTTTTCCCTAATTCAGACTGTGATGGCTTGGGACGAGTTGTTAAAGCTATAGATCAAAATGTCATTTATTAGAAAAGTGCCTCCCTGGGGATTCTTATCCTTCGTTCATTATTTGTCGTGCGCTGGCAGTGAGCTCTGTTGTGTCTAATCTGTCTTTCTGGCTGTTTACAGAGCCCTCACTGTGGCGGCACCTGAGTGTCTCCCGTGGCTTAAAAAATGATGGTTTGCTTCCTGCTCCCTTTCCTGCTCTGCAAAGCCACAAGAGTTTTGGGCTTTATGGAAAGCATATGGGATAGGTTTTCCCATTCTCTTCGAAGATAGCAGTGGTGGAGAGTCCTCTCCAGGGGTCTGCACAGGGACCTGGAGTGGTGACGTGTGGGGCTCACCCACTGCCCGGGACGCTACTGTCACAGGTGCCTTGGTGGTGGCTGCTGTCACGGAGCCGTGAGCTCAGGGTGGCCCTGGCATGCCCCACATCACATCAGACTCCCCTGGCATTAGTTCCTGCCTGATGTGGGCCAGGGGTGAGCAGAAAGTGAGGGCAAAGTGGTCTTCCAGCCCACAGTGGGAACCCCACATGTTCCCTGCCCGGCCGGTGCTTCAGCCGGCATCTTGGCAGGACACGAGAGCCATCCACAGGGACTCACCAGCCGTTTGGACAGGACCCAGGAGCAGTTCCTGCTCTCTGATTGATAAATGACCCTGCACCACTATCAGGCACGCAAATCGTGTTCGTCACCACCAGCCTTTCATGACATAATTCTGCACAGTGACTGTTACATCCTCCTGCAGGTGATCCGAGAGCTCTAGGATGCGTGGAATGGTTTGCTCTGTCTGTGTCATTGCCCAGGCCTGTGCCTCCTGCATGAACTCATTAAAGCTATATTTGCCCCTCTACACAGCTTTTGCATCGATGAAATGAGGGGGAAAGAGAATTCCTCCACGGATCCCCCCTCATTTTCACTGTCTGCTTGACAGATGCCATTCATGCCACTTGTCAGGCCAGGTCCCGGGCCTGGGGTGACACAGAGCCGGCTCCTGGTCCTGCCTGTCTGCAGGGTTCAGTGCACTTGCCCCTCCAGTGCCTCTGTCTCTCAGCTCCCATGGTTCCTGTGGCTCCGGTGGCTCCCAGTCCATCCCAGTGCGGGTCCTTTCCTCCCCGGTTTGGCCGCCGTGTCTCCATGGCGACGCGCTCTCCCTGCCGCAGAGCATCCTTGGCTCGCCACTTCCAGCGCTGCATTTGTATTCCCAGCCTTTGTCTCCCGCCTGGCGCTGGCAGCCGGCCAGGCCAGGCATCCATTTCAAAGCAGCCTTTGTTTTATCGGTGCAGTAGCTGCTCAGAAATCCATGGGATTCAATCAGGGTGAGAACACTGTGTTTCCTCGTTCTCCTCCTTCCCCCAGCCGAGCTGCCGTCGCTCAGCGGAGCTGGCGTGACCACATCGCCTGGCAGAGGGCAGCAGGACGGGGCTGTGCCAGCGGCCACACAGCGGATGGGCAGGAGCAAGTGGGGGCAGACGTTTTCCTCCCCTCCCCAGGCATAGCTGACATTTCCTTGCACAGTCAGACGTGCCATTTTCAGCACAGCCCCGTCCTCGAGGCTTAGGGGCAGCCGGATCTGCTGAACTGAGATAGTAGTTAAGATTCCAGCCCCTGGCAAAGGAAAAAAGTGCTTGGAGTGAACTCGAAGCCCAAAGCTGGGATCCTGCCCGAGCTCGCTGCCTTTTCCCCTCTGTGACTGCCAGCTCTGCCAGAGGCAGGGCAAAGCCAGCTTGCTGGACGGTGCCATCCTTTAATTGCAGAATCCGTCCTTGCTTCCAGGAAGTTCAAGGCTTAGAAAAAGGAATGATGTTACACATCTGCTCAAGTGTGCAAAGACAGATGCAAAAGTATGTGCATGCATCCACAGGTGTATTATTGAGGGTTTGTGGGGACTCTAGTTTCCAGGCACTCCGGTCCCTGTGGACCTTCCCCAGGGCACAGGGACACAGCCAGGAGGGGACACAAAAGGGGGCTGCGAAGTGTCATTGCTGAGGTCCTTGTGCTCCCCAGGGTGTCCCTGCAACCCTCAGAGCATGAAGTGAGGCAGGAGGGAAATAAGAGGGTAACAGGAGAACAGTGAATACTTTGTTAAGGGCAGAAGCAGCAGCTGTGTGTCAGCCTTGCCCAGAAAGAAAATGTCTCCAGGAGAACCTGTCCTCTGAAACAGGCATCTTAAAGGCAGCAGGAGCTGGGCAGCCAGTCCTGGGGCAGGAGCTGAGGGGAGTTTATCCAGCAGTTTGTCCTACCCTACTGCTATATGGGGAGCAGGTGGGACTGGAACTTGTTTAGCCTTGGGCCACATCACTCTGAGCCTGACTGTGCCAAGCAGGGCTGCAGCTGGGAGCAGGCACGAAGCTGCTGATCTCAAGGGTCTCACTGGAAGGACCTTTCATCTTGCTAAACCTCAGACACTCTCCTAAGTAATTCACTGCCTTGTTACGGTGAGATGTAACCACCTCAGCACTACAGTGCCTGCGACTGGGACCACGGGGAAAATTGGGAGCACAGGAGTTCAGGGTCCCACAGAAAGACCACGGCAGGTGCCAGCTGTGGCCCAGGTATGACAGCAGCTGGAAGAGCCACCCTGGCAGCACTGACATGACTTTGCATGAGGACACTTTCCCACCTGGAGACAGTCCCAGGAGGTAACAAGTGCCAGAGCTCTTGCTGTGGTCTGTGGTGCTGCTCAATAAAGTGTGTCCTGGCCTCATTTTATTCTCCATAATTAGGAAACTCAGCAGATGAATTGCTCTCTGAAGCCTAAACCGGAGCATATTGTTGGCACAAAACGAACCAGTCTGCAACAGATCAGGAATTGTTTGTGCCATTTCAGTAAGAAGTGCAAAGGAAACAGGTGAAATCTGTTAATCTGGTGCTGTGCTGAAAAAGGGCAGGTGTGAGTGAGATGATTGATGAGAATTGACTAGGAAGGGCTCGTGCCTGTTAGACACGATGGAGGACAGAGCACACGAGCGGGGTGTGCAGCCCTGGGGCAAGTGAGGGCTGCCTGGCTGCAATCCCTGCCCCAGCCCTGCAGAATCGACCGCTCCCGTGCTCCAGGCACTCCCGGCCCTTGTCTGGGGCTCTGGCAGTTTCTCTGGAGAAGCGGCTGGCTCACGTCTCTCTCACCAATTCACCAGTCGAGATTAATCCTGGAGGAAGGGTGAGCTCTGCCATGGGTGTAGCTGGTGAGCTGAAGGCAGGGGAAGCTGTTTCCTCTGTGAACATCAGAGTTTGCATGAGGCCATTGCAAATAACTGAGACTGGAGGGCAGAAACAGGAGGGGAAGAACTTTCCCCTATATGCATCATCTGTGTCTTCTTGCTGGTGGTGGTTTGTAGCTCTGTAGGCGCTCCAAAAAGTGCCCCACTACTTTTTGGAATTGTCCTTTTGCTTAGCAAAAACCTAGAAACAAACTAGAAAGAACCATGGCTGTGGAAGAGAGCCCAGGACGTGCAGACCCAGCAGTCTTCGTGTGGGCGAATCGGCTGAGCCGCCCACAGGGCAGGTGATGTCCAGGGTGGCTGGACCCGCTGCTGCGGCAGCATCTGGAGGGGAACCTTCGGAGGCGGGGGACACCCCCCACCAGCCCGCCTGAGGGATTTGGACTGGGCCATATTCACTAATACCTGAGCAATGTGGCGTATGGGACCTGGGAAGGGCTGCAGTAAGCCCACCCTGATTCCCTTTGGAAGTGCAGTGCAGCGCTGGTAAATAAATAAAGATTGGATCTTGTCAGTCTCTTGTACTGCACCACTTCCAAGCGCGGGGATGCGAGGCCACCGTAATTGGCTGGATGCAGAGCAAAATCCAGGCTCAGCGATTCCATTTTGCAGTTGGCAGCCTTCCCAAACGCAGATCAGGGAATGCAAGTTGGACTGGCTTTAAAACACAGGGAAATCCTTTATCTTTGATAATTTTTTTGCTGATTTAAAGGGTAGGATTAAATCCTCATTTAATAACCCCAAGTGCCTGCTCTGCCCTGCTCTGATCGCTCTGAGAGTGCTGCCAAGGCGCTGGAGCCCAGAGGAAAGGCAGGGAATATTTTCCCCGGCACAGATCCGATGGCTGTTTGCTGCTGCAGCCTGTGAAATGAAACCAACTGTGTAACCCCCAGCCTCAGCACAGGATGGTGTTCGTTGCTTTCGAGGTCTGTTTCCAGCTGCTTTCGGGGCTGATCAGAAGGCAAGCCCAGCACTTTCTGCCACCAACTTCCAGTTATGTCATTCGTGGGTTTTTCTCCTAACTAAGGATCCTCAGAGATCCAAACATCCCTCTCTAACACGCAGCCCAGCTGTCTGCTCTGACAGGCTCTGGGGCAGGGACTGTTTTATCAGTAAGTGCTGCCTGTTCAGTACCTTTATATTGCTGCCTCTTGCCGTCGCCTGGGCTATTTTTAAATCCTTAAATAAAGCGTCTACAATGAAAAGGAAAGGAGCCTCCTTGCAGAGGAACACAGAGCCGCCACGTTGACGAAGAGACTGTTTTCCCATGTCTGTCAAATCAGCTCATTTAGATTATTTAAGTCAAGAGCAATTTTGAAAACAATCTGTTTTGCCGGTGACAGCGGCTTCGCTCTGTGTAACGATGCTGAATGGAGCAAGCGGCTTTGAGTTATTGACGGCAAATTCTCCACGTCCCCAGGACCGAGCTTCTCCTGAGACAGCCCCAGCTCTGTTTTCCCCAGACATGAAGCAGAAAGTATTTTCTAACATGTCGGCTTCCTTTGCCTTGAGAGCAAACTGCAGCTGAAGGGGAAGGGCGGAGGGGATGGGAACGCTGAAATGGCGCCAGCTCCTCTTTAACTGTTTTAAGGCAGTGCACTTCTCTGCCTCCTGCAGTTTATTCTCTTGCTCTGATGATATGAAAATCCTCATTAAAAAGTGAATGGAGATGTGACGATGGGAGGACGTGTGTGTGTGCCAGGTTGGCAGGGTGCAGGTGGTGGCTGCTGTTGCTGGGAGAGGATATTTGGGGATCACTGCCCAGGAGGGCATGTTTGATGAGTGGTGAAAGTGTAACCACACAGGTCCATCCCCGGCAGCTGCCTGAACGCAGGCAGGTTGTTTGCCCTTGAAGCGTTGCTTCCATTATTTCTAATTTCTAATGCCATGTGTGACCAGAGTGCTGCAGAGCCATTCAAACCCACATCAGGGAAGGACAGCAGTGCCAGGGAGTATTGTGAGTGGAAAAACTGGTTCCTCCCTGCACACACTGCCCGGAGTGCTCCTTCCCATCCAGGAACGTGGTGGTTCCTGGGGACAGGGATCCCATGAGGAAGAGAAGCATTGACATTTCACAGATGGGGGTTAAGGATTTATCTACCCTTCAGCTGAAAGCACCTCCCAACCCAGGTGGTTATGAACATAATTTTAAGCACAGAGGTGTTTTGGTGTCTCTTTGCTGGCAGAATCAGAATCTGGGGCCTTAGCAAAGAAGTCCAGAAGTCCAAACTTCAGAGAGCACCAAGGGACAAAGAATGAGCCAAATAACTGTAGTAAGCAGGAGAGAAGGTCCTCCAGAACCTCAGTTCCCAAATAACTCTCTGCTCAGCACATATTAAGACTAAAACCGGGAGTGGTTAACATCCGAGTGCTGCTTCCAGCCAGCACCCCGTACCACTGCTTTGACTGATGGGCTTCTGCATGGGTGAAGTTCAACCTGCTGGTTCTTCTAGAAGAAAACATTCTTCCTATTTGAGGATTCCGTAATTTCCCTAGTGCATCCAGGAATTCAGCAGTTTCATACGTGTCAGAACTCAGCTGAGCAAAGTGTTACTTGTGAGGGTGAGAGGTAAGATCATGACGCTGATGCAAGGAGGAGATGATGGGGTAAGTGACTGAGGACTGGTTCCTGCAGAGGGTTTGCTGACAGTGTATAGGCCAGCTGCAGCACCTGCATGCAGAAGGGAAGCCACTGCTGCAGCGGTCTAGTTGCTAGAAGCACGTGCATAAATAACATTAGAGAACAATCTAAAATAATAAAGAAAGCTGCAGACCTTGACTATGAATTTTATTGACAGTGGCATAATACAGTTAACAAACTGACATAACAGGAGTACATAATGCATTCATCAGCCTTCCCAACTGAGGACAGACTTAACAGCAGCCCTCCTACACCACGTGTAGTGCCTCCAAAGAGACATGAAACAGGGCTGCTGTGAATGGAACAGTGAGAGAGAGCTGAGTCACACTTCAGGAAATAATGGCTTTCAGTTACACACAATTACATGTCAGTCCAAACTTTTTCATATGAAGAAAAATAAACAAGACCAAATTAACTTACAAGTTATTACAAGACACTGAGAAACTGATTTCAAACTGTCACTTTACGGCTGTGCCTGTTCAGCTCACAGCAGTGCACTCTGCATTACTGAGCCTCTAAGGACAAAAATACGCTCACAGGCTACTCTGCATTGTCATAAACCTTGCCTTTAATACTGTAGGATCTTCTTCAGCTGAAAACCACTGTACTTCATTCATGGCTGGCAGAAAGACAGTGGATGCTGCATCAGATTTCCAGGGACAATGGCTCATGTGCCCAGGGCATCCGTTTGTCTCACAGAGGAATCAAACAGCATTCCTTTTCTCACCAGCATTGGTAAGAATGGTAAAGGCCAACTGAAACTGGGCTGGAAAATGCTGGTGACAATGTGCAGCTGGAGGCAAAGAAAGAGCGAGAACTTCCCTATGCCAACAAAACCTTGGTTGGGAGTGCTTGTCAGATGCAGAACTATTTACTGGGAATTCTTGTCCACTTTCAGCTTTGCTCGTCCCTGACAATACTGCTCTCAATTCTCATCCATTATCCTGTTCAGTCCTTTGACTGGTTTGATTTTTCTAATTTCTGGGATATTTTTACTGAAGCCAAGTCCAGTAACAGAGCGTGGCTCATATACTCCTCACTCTTCATTTTCTGTATTTGAAGTATCTCCGTGTGTTTTGGATTAAGCTCCATGTTCACATACATCGATCTCTCACCAAGTTTGCCAGTGCTGGGGACTTTTCTATTCCCTCCCTCAACCCAACAGAGTCAGCGAAAGGTTAAAGAGAAATGTCTGTGTGGTTATTTACACATTAACACCTTTTATCTGCCAGTTATTGGTGCCCCAAGCTTGGCATAGAGCTGGCACAGCTGCAGCACCCTGGGAGAGCTGCCCCACGCAGGGAAAACACGTGTGGAAATGGATGTTACATCCATCTGTGCCTTGTCCTGCTTTGCCTGGGGAACGACTGTGTTCTGCTGAGGGTGCTTGACGAGACAGCACCTGGAATTCCTGTGTGTGATTGGGACAGCTAAGGACTACATCAGTGTGTGGGGCCTCATGGCTCCCCACAACTCCCCAACCAGGAGGGCATAGTGAGGTGGGGCCCATCTCTTCTACCATGCTGTAGTGGGGGGAACAAGAAGAAATGGCCTTAAACTGAGACACGGGAGGTTCAGATTAGATATTAGAAAATTTTTTTCACTTCCCAGGTGGTCAGGCTTTGGAAGAGGCTGCCCAGAGAGGTGGTGGAAACGCCATCCCTGGGAGTGTTTGAGAAGCGTCTGATCTGGCACTGGGTGATGTGGTTTTGCGGTTTAGGGGTTACGGCAGCAGTGCTGGTGGAGGGTTGGATTGGATGATCTTAAAGGTCTCTTCCAACCTTGATCACAGAACCTCCTGAGCTGGAAGGGACCCACAGGGATCATCCAGTCCAACTCCTGGCTATGCAGAGGACACCCCAACAATCCCACTCTAGGCCTGGGAGCGTTGTCCAAACGCTCCTGGAGCTCTGGCAGCCTCGGGGCCGTGCCCATTCCCAGGGGAGCCTGGTCAGTGCCCAGCACCCTCCGAGGGAAGAACCTTTCCCTGATCTCCAACCCAAACCCCCCTGACACAGCCCCAGGCGAAGTGATGACTCAGTGACTCTGTGACCCCGGCCCGAGGCCTCCGCGCTGCCAGCCCCGCTCGCTCCGTGCCGGGGGGCCCCGCTCGCTCCGTGCCGGGGGGCCCCGCTCGCTCCGTGCCGGGGGGCCCCGCTCGCTCCGTGCCGGGGGGCCCCGCTCGCTCCGTGCCGGGGGGCCCCGCTCGCTCCGTGCCGGGGGGCCCCGCTCGCTCCGTGCCGGGGGGCCCCGCTCGCTCCGTGNGAGCCGCAGAGGATGGGATCGGGCTCCCCGCGGGAGCGGCGCCGGCGGAGGGGCCGCCCGCAGGGGTCGCGGCGCCCGCCCGGAGCGATGCGTCCCGTTCCCCCCGCCNGCGCTTGCGGCCGCCGGTACGGCACGGAGGGTCCCGGTGCTGCGCTCGAACCACATTCGCGGGCTGAAGTGATGCAGCAAAATTGTTTTCCTTAAAGTCCTTGAAAGGGTGAAGTGCAAGGGGGGCACACGGGGATGGGTGTCGGGCGCAGGTAGTGCACGGGGATGGGTGTTGGGGCGCGCAGGGATGGGTGTTGGGATGCAGATAGGGCACGCAGGGGTGGGAGGTGTTGGGGTACAGGGAGGGCACAGAGATGGTGCTGGGGTGCACAGAGGTGGTGTTGGGGCACACAGGGGTGGCAGATGCAGGTCTTGGCCGCTCCCCTCGCCGTCTGTGGGAATACAAGCCGCCGGGTCCCCGGGGACAGATACCGACGGGTCCCGGGGCCATCCGTGCTCTCCCCATTCGCTCCTGACCAACCCCACCTGGAGCTCCCTGTGCATCCTGACCCGCACCAGTTTTATTTTCGTGCTGCATTGCTGTTGGCATGGAAACCAATACCACTTTCTGTTCCAGAGAATTGGAAGCTAAAGCTACCAAAGAAGTCGAAAGAAAACTAAGCAGGTAAGAGACTCATTTAAATTCCCTCCCACAGTTTAGATGGAAAGGTGGCCTAGGGCTAGGAATAGTTGTGGGCTTTATCGGGAGCTTTAATCTCTTGTTAATTGTAAGGATAAAAAAACCCTCTGAATTTGAAAACATTCTCAATTGCGTGGAGAAATGTCTGCAAGTTTAGTTAATTCTGTAGACTAAACACCTTTTTAGCTGTTTTTTTTTTGTGTAACAACTTCAGGTGTTTAATAGATTTTTTTTAATAGGGGAGGTTTTTGAAGAGAAAAATAACTTTTCTGCACTAAGTTGTAGTACCTAAAAATAACTGAAAAATAAATGAAGGGTTTGGGTTTTTTTTGTACACTTCAGTCAAGTATTGTTGGAAGGCAAGACAGTTGTGGCAAGAACTCGAATAAACTGCATGTTGCCATATAACTACTGGCTCTTTCCCTCTTTTGCCATGAAGAGTTAGCTGGTGAATTTCCTGTTTACGTGTAGTTTGTAGAAGGAGAACTTAACAGAATGGGCTCGGGAGTTAACTCCTTAACTCAGGAGTTCAGAGTCATGTTGAACTAAGAATTCTGTGCCAGTAACATGTATCATTTTTATATTTGAGTAGTTGTTTCTTCTGCACCGTTTGTTTTTAGTCAGGTGACTTTCTTCTGAGGATCAGCTGTATTGGTTACATTCTTTGTTTTCAACTTTTGTCCTACTTCCTTTTTGGGTTCTTTTTCAGTTAGATCTTTAAAGGCCTTTTGCTAGAGATCTGTTAAAGGGATTTCCACTGGGGCCATTTGAAATGTGCCCAAACCCTGAGTATAGCTGATAGAATCTCAGGTTTGGTACCCTGCTTTTTTCCTTCTTTCCTGTGCCTGAGCAGTGTCCAACTTCCAGGCTGAACTATGATTGTACTGTGAAAACTGCTTTGCTTTCCTCTGCTCTCAGTATGTGTCTTCCTTTTTTTTTTTTGGTAATACACTTAATCATGAATGATTTTTCCTGTGTTGTTGTTGTTGTTGAAATACAGGGAGTAATTGGGATACATGGGAACCTTTAAGATACCTTTGGCACATTGCTTTTAACCCATCAGCGCTCAGGGACTCGCTGCGTTCGTGATGCCAGAAGTGATTTCAGAACTGTGTTATTTAGAGTGAGAGAGTGCTAAGTTCAGAGCAGTGCTCGGTGCCAGTCTTAGTAAGTCAGGAGATATTCACATTTTTATGGCCTTAGCAGAGATCTTGTCATGCTGGCAGGCGGTGCCGAGAGTGAGAAGAAGTGAAAGAAAACTACAGAACTTACAAAGTTCAGTGCTTGGAGAGTAAAGTGTGCTATGGAACGGGTCCCCATGTCTCTCTGACATAGAAGAGGATGTTTTATTCATTTAAAAGATTAAGAACTGGTTTGAAGTTCACATTAATGCCCCAGCTGGTTTATGTTTAGCCAGGGAGCTCTCGTTGTGTGAGCACACAGCTGATAAACTGTGGCATGCCTGCGCTGGATAGACCTGTTTAATTGTTTTACTGGGGTAGAACTCAGCAGATAGCCCTCGTTCTTCCTCCAGTGTCATTATTTACAGTCTTATTAAATTTGCAGTGACCTAGCCGAACTGTAAAAGAGCAAATATCCTTTCCTGGGAAGGTACATAGACCTGTGCTAGAGTTTATGTTAATCTCAGATTTCACAGTGCGGATATAGACTGTGAACTCCACGGGACGTTGGCTTTGCTTTGTGTGTGTTCTGAAGTCACTTCTGGAGTTTATGCTTATAAATTAATGGGTAGCAAATACACTTTTTAATCTTACTGGGAGTATTGGCCTAGACTGTGGGTTTGTGATAGGATAAGTATTACAGCTTTTAGTGCAGCTTGCTTATCCAGTTGGAGTGATTCCTGTTTTACACTCAGGATTAGCACTTGGCTTGTCTGGCCTTTTGGAAAAGAATCCTCATTTGGTCTGTGTTCTCTCTAAAATTCATACATGCATGGTGCTGTGCAAATATTCCTGGTCTCAAAAATAAGCTTAGTGCATGACTTGTGGCAGTGATTCAGATAAATCCATTGCACGCTCTATTGTTGCATCATGTTAGGAGTTAAATGTCACCTGATCAGCCACAGCAAGAGCTGTCTGGTGTTAACTGGGGAAATCTAAGAGTTAAATTTGGTTAAAATTGGGACTGCTAAAAATCACCATTTAGTTCTTCTGATTTAAGCAATAACTTTTCAATTCTGTTTGGTAAACAGGGCTTTCCTGCCTCATTTATGTGGAACTGAGAGAAGGTAAATATTTGAAATATGTTGATAATTATTTTCCGAAACCCAGGACTTTGACTGTTGCTTCACAAGCACGCAAACCATAGGGAAGACTCTCCATTGCTTCCATTCACCTGTGATTCTGCCCATCTTGGTTGCAGACTGGCCATGTTTTGGGAGAGCAAAGTTCTCACCTCTAGATTTCATCCATGTATTCTGCAAAGCTACTACTGTACAATTGATTTTTACGCTTTCATGTTACAATAACCGCCATATTTCTGTGATATTTTTCTTATCTGCTGCAGGGAAAACATAGAGCTGGCCCAATGATACAGACATATAAAATCAGGGAGAAATGTAGTTGTTTCTGTTGATGTGTAAGCACTTGATTTGCTGTTGGGTTTCTGGGAGTGGGTCTTTTTCTTGATAAACTTCCTATGGAGAAATGTCTGCTGTGAAATGGGAAGAGTTGATTGCAGAGAAAACATTCTATTCATGCTTTCAAGGCCTTTAGAGATATTTGGGTAAAATTAGACATCCCTTTCTCCTCCACAGACACCTTTTGAGGTTGTACATGATTGCCAGGTGGTCCCCATAAGGTACCTTTGCTGTTTCAGTCTCACAGCAGCCCCTGTGCAGAGCAGTGCCGCCTCTGCAGCAGTGACACTGCAGCAGCCAGGAGCGGGGCAGAGTTGATGCTGGACTTGAGCAGTTGATTATGGAGGAGCAGTTTAATCTCCCTTCTTTGGTTCCTCATTTGTTACAGGAAGATAGGGATTGTTTATGGCTGCTGCTGGAGTCTAGTGTAGTTGGATGATAAACTTCTTGGGAAAGAGATCTGTCTTTTGTCTGCTTATGTGGCAACAAACATCTTGGATGAAACTTGAGGGCAAAACTAACACAAATATTCCAGAGTTATGCTCGGTTTGTAGTCCTTGTATTTGGGAACGTCATTCTGATGACCCAGCTTCTGTATAAGGAAAATGGGGAAGCTGGGTGGATTCCAGGTAATTGGTAGTGGCAGACATGGTAGGTAGAATTCTATCACTTCACTTTTAGGGTGATAATTTAAACACTGAGGTATTTAAAAGCAAAAAAGAAAGTAGCTGATACACATTTACTAGTTAATTATTCATTCAAGTATTTTTTCCACTTTTTAGCTTGGCAGCACCTCTCCTCTCTGTTAATAGCTGGAAAGAACACACACACGTCTGGAAATGAGTGGGTTTGTTTTGTTCTCACTGCCTGAGGCTCTCTGTGCTCCGAGGAACACGCTGGGTGGGTTCAGGTGCCAGAGCATTTCCATCCGAGGCACTGGCAGGGTTTGTTGGGTTTTTTTGTTAACTTCAAAGTACTGGTGTCTATTCCATAAACTCCAAGTGCTCCTTTGGTGTAGTGTGCTGTTTTGTGGATGGCATTGATAAAGGAATTGTAGGATCCCATTTTAATCAAAATATACATTTTATAATTGATGGTTGTAGAATGCTGGTGAGTAGGAAAGCTAGCTGTTGGTTTTTACAGAACCTGAGAAATCACTTTTATTGGCAATTTTATGTGATTGTGTCATTTCAAAAAACTGAAAGATGAGGGAACTTGTACATCAAAATACAGAAGACTTATCAGTCACAGCAACATTTGATAGTCTGTGTAGATGATCAGCTGTAGGTTGAACATGTGGTGCTGTCTTTGCAGAATTGTTAAAGATCTTTCAATCACTAATACTTACCTGTAGCTACCTGGCAGTGTTCCACCTGTAGCACTGCAAGTTAATGTATAACTAGAAGAAGAGCAAATGGTGGAAAGGATTTATTTATTTATTATTTTCTCAAAATTTTTTTTAATATGTCCATTGCTGGAAATTTTACATTCATTTCAGAAGCTGCTGTGTATAATCTCTTCTAATTCTTACTTGTATGTTTGCTCCAGTAGTATATGGGCAAAAGGTGAAAATCCGTTGTTATTTTTTGCTTTCAGCTGGCAACCCAGTGCCACTGGAGGCTGGCTCCTGGGTTAACTGGGCTCCCTTGTCCATGGCACAGGTTCCCTCGGGTGCCCCTCTGCCCAACGCTGCTGGGACCATGTGTCCAGCCTGGAGGGCCATCGTGATGGCACCAGCCCCCGGTGCTGTGTGTGAGGTGCTTCAGAGGACGCCCAGCAGGCCGTGATACGTTTGGGAGAATCCCTTTGCAGCCTCAAGACTCCCAGAAGTTTGTTGGGATGGGAGCGATGGCAGCTGTGCCTGCTGGGGCACTGTGGGTCCGTGCGCTCAGGAGCAGGGCTGGAGGTGCTGCTGGGCCGGCAAAGCCCTGGGCAGGGTGGGGCTGCTGCTCCTGCAGCGTGGGGAGAGCTGGCTCTGGCCGTGGGTTGGAAGCCCAGCGAGTGTGGCTGCCCTGGGGTGTCCCTGCTCTGGGCCTTTGGGTCAGAGCACTCCTGCAGGGTCCTCGAGCCAACCGACCCCAGCACTGCCCAGGCCACCACCCACCGTGTCCCCAAGTGCCACATCCGTACCTCTGCTAATCCCTCCAGGAATGGGGACTCACAATTCTTGTAACCATCATTTCCTCAGTTCGGTGATAGAATTTTAATTTTATTGTGGCAAAACATGCTGCCCTTTGATATATTGTAACAGCAAAGATAGCAAAGCTGCACAAACAGTAATTACTGCATCCTCAGCCTGTCTGCCAGGGGAAATATGGGTGAACTTGATTTTGCTCTTCTGCAACATAAGAATAAAGGTTAAATATGTCTGTTTCAGCCCAGGTATTTTTACAATGTCAAGCTGGAGCTTTAGAAATTAAAGATTAATAGAACTCTTTTTTCAAGAATTAAAGTAATAAGTGAAGCATGTTTTGATATAAATATTACCTGAAATGTTTGCAGTTTGAGCATGACAGCTTTTTCCACTTCAGAAGCCACATAACAAATCAGGCCATACAAAAATAAAATGCCTAGTACTGTCTTGATAACCTGTCTTAGAAGACTAAAAAGTTAGTTTTGTTTAGTTTGGGGTTTTTTTAATAGCTTGAGGAAAGCATTTTAGTAGTTGGTTTTTTTCCTCCCTTATACAACGAAGAATTGTGCTGGGGTACACAATTGGAACAAAAATTTACTGTTAAATAAATAACGGTAAATATTTATCTGACCCTCGGTCTGCTTGAATTTGTGCAGATAACAGCAGCTTCTCCTTGCCCATCTTCAGAGCCATCAAATGTGCACTCTCCTGAGATCGAGATCCATTTTCATTTTGTCTCACTTGAAAATAAAGGACCTTTCAAGTTAAGCTCTTGAAACCAGAGGCCTTTGTTCTGTCTCCGATGTGGATTTCCTATGACTGGGATGTTTTATTTTCACTCGATCTAAATTGAAAAATATGGTTTGCATTTCTGCTAAGGCCATTTAACCTTGAGCAAGCTAATCCCATTACACAGGAGAAGGACATTGCCTGTGCATGTGTTTTGGTGGAAGTTGGATGTCTGATAGGGGAAATCACAGAGACCTGTTTATATATTCATGTTATCAGTCAGAATGCTCGGTCCTTGCTTTTCCTTGGCCAGCTGATGGACCAGTGTGCTGCTGCAAACACTTTGGCCACACAAGGTCAATGGATTAAGTTCCCCAGGTGTAAGGAAAAGCCCAGCAAAGGAACTTGTTAATTTTCTGGCTTTGTGTCGTTACCACGAGATGGGATTCCTGCGGCGGTTCCTGTTCCATGCTGTAAAGGATCACGGAGCTGCTGCTGGTTTGTCCACAGGAACAGGGAGCTGTTAGTCCGAGGTGATAACTGGGAAGTGCTATGTTCCACTTGTGTTCCTCAAGAAGCAGCATTAGAAATGGAGCTTGTTTGTTGTGTTTTCTAATGGAGGTTGGAATCGGAGGCATCAATCCCATGATTTGCTGTCTGGTGAGAGGGCCATGGATTTGCGTGTTGGGGAGAATAAAAGAGACTCATGCTTCCAGCTGTCAGAAATGGAAATTCAGGTGTTCTGCGTGAGACTGATGACTTAACAGGCAAATGTGAATTTTTGTCTCAGTTTGTGTATGAGGATATGGTGTATAAGTCTGTCTTACTTGAAGGGTTAAGTTTTCAGGGAAGGGCAGGGACACGAAGGGCTTTGCTGTTGCTGCTTAGTTGTACCAGTTGGGTTAGTTTTGCTCTCTAGTCACTGAGATTTGATGTTATAGTGGTAATTAATACTCTTAAAAACTTATAATGAAATATAGGTGGATGATTTTTATCTAGGGAATACCTAGAGTTCTGATCCTAATCATAGGGGGGGTTATGTCTCCTAAGCTAGCTTTGTAATCTAAAATCTGTTTGTCTTAAAAAGATAAAAATGAATGAACACAGTGTCAGAATTTAGGAATTCTGTTGTTCCCATGTGAAAAAAAATGCAATAATGCTGTGGTAGAATATTCCAGAGGTATTGGTGTGTTAGTTGTTAGCATCTGTATTCCCAAAATGAAATGTAATTGTGTTGATTTAACTGTAGCAGGATTGATGAGGTTTTTTTTTCCTGTGAAAATACTACTTTGCATTCTGCTTGCTCATGAACGTGCTACAGCTTTCTTCTAAAAGCAGAATGATTTTTCAGTTAATGCAGTTTTGGCATGTGACAGACAGAAATTTGTTACGCAAAACAAGTGCTGGTGGCTGTCTTAACTCCTAGAACTCTGCTCAGGTTATTATAGGTCCTGTAACTGAGCTGTAGCCCCAGCAGGCAGTCAGAGGTGAGGCCCAGCCCAGTACTGAATTCCCAAGGAGCAAACCAGTGGTTCTGCTCTGAATGGAAGGAGCTGTGCACGAACTGGGTATCGTGTCAAGAAGGAGCTGGGATCTGTAGAAGTCGTTTCATCTGTACTGATTCCAGACCTGGTATTGTTCTCCAGTTCAAATTCCCTGTTAAAATGTGGACAGTCCCAAATTAGCCCAAACTGAGGGTCAGTATCACCAACATCCCTGTGGTTACAAATGCTCAGGGTGTGACAGCGAGGGGCAAAACTGACTGAAGTGTCCCCTTCGCAGTGCACGGATGTCACTGCAGGTTAATCATTACCTCAGATTTGCACAGGAGCAAGGAATTGTTCTAAATGAAACTGGCCAGCTGGAATTGTTTCTGTGGTTAGATGTCTGACCTCTTAGTTGTCCATGAAATCATTTTTGAGACCTGATTGTAAATGCAAGATTGCTTTTGCGGTGGGACCGTCCTCGGAGAATCTTGCAGCCAGCTGATGAAGCTGTGATAAAATGCAAAATAGCCACATTGTGTTTGATGGGTTGTGATTCCTCTGGCAGTGTGCAGAGGGATCTCTAAAATAACACTTTAGGATAATTATTTTGCATACCTTAGCAGGTCAGAAGCCATTCTTTCTTAAAAGAAGTAACTAATGCTTGCTTTCTGTTATTAGAAAACCTTAAAAGCCGGAATTTGGTCAGTGGAAGCCTCTCAGACTATGAGTGTGTCTGTAGCAGTGACTGCAGGTGGGGTGGAGTGGAAAGAACACAGGGATGGTTTCAGTGCTCACTGTCAGAGCAGCTCTGCTGCTGTTCGCACCTGCAGCAGGAGGTGGTGATGAGTGGCAGAGGAGAAAAGGAACCCTGGATGTACAATAAAGCTGTGTTATTCCAACCAAAAGGAGCACTGGGGAAAGAGTTAGAGGATGCAGTGGGGTTTGCAGTGAGAACCAGTATCTCTGCAGGGTGTGAACAGTGATTGCTGTTGGTGGTTGCCCTGCAGGTACATACAGCCACTGGAATTTCAGTATATTGTTATTGAGGCATTGTGCTTACCAGGATGAACACCACCTTCACCATCTCACTGGAGAACCTCAGAACAGGGCAAAAGAACAGTTTTAGAGTTTAAAGGTAGAACTGAAATGGGCAGTAGTAATGTGGAACTCGCCTCTCCCAATGGAATGGTGTGATTTTGCAGAAGGCTGAGAATAAGCTGCTGCTGGGTACCAGAAAGACCTGAGGAGCGGCTGTTCAGCATCACAGTGGCACCACCTGCACAAGAGGCAGTGCTTAGGGTCCTCTTGTTTGTCTAATTAAAAAATGAGGAACTTAATATGAATGTGCAGTAGTGGAACTGGGCAGCTGGGAGCTGGAACTCACATGTGGATTGAAAAAAATTAAAAAAGAAAACTCAAACCCAAAGCTGATGCCTGCACTTGCTTTGAAAGAGACTTGAGCTGAGTTAGAAGTAGAATGAACTGGTTGTTTCTATATCTAAAAAAGTAATGAAAGTTTTAGTACTTGTGGATTATCTTGTGGTTTAATACATTCAACTTGCATTGATTCTGACAGATATCAAACTATCTTATTTAAAACTGGAGGTTTATGGGTAGTTTGGGATTAAAAAGGAGCCAGCTCAGTGTTTCCAGGCAGGAGCAAACCATGTAGTCACTGCCCCTTATTGACATTTTTAGTTCTTCTCCAAAAAACTTTTGAGGTCTGTTTTTAAACCAAGTGAACTGCACAGTGGTGTTCCTGCTCAGCCTGGGTTTGAGCATGAAATACTGTGTATCGAGTGACATTAATTAACCTGCGAAGTTTTGGTTTCACTTTTGACAAGTTACGGTTTTGTTTCTCGGTTAGGGAGCTCTAAAATGGCCCTGGTGCTGCCAGCTGTGGTCTGCCCGTGCCCACACTTGGGTGTTTCCTGCAGAGGTGGTTTGGGATGTGGGAGCTGGTGCAGATGCACAGGGTGCGTGTGGCTTAGGCTGCGTGCGGGAACGCTCTGGGCTGGGATGTGCCAGTCACACCAGTTCAGGGAGAGATTAAGTAAGATCTGAATTTGCTGGCTTTTGAACCAAATTCAAGTCTAAGTCTGCATTGTAAGCTTTGGAAGAAAGAACTCCTTACATGTAGCTTGACACCACATCTGCGCTTGAAGTCCTGTCGCTGGTGGCTTGCACTGACAGTGACAGTCCCTGTAGAAATAGGATCCAATTAGAAGCAAAATTCCCCAGTTCCTTTTTTGTCACTGTGAAATAATTGTTATAAAATGAATCTAAGTGTGTACAGATTGTATTTTGGGAGAGTTAATTACAAACTGTGTGGTTCAGGGATTTAGTGCAAGAAGAGGAAGAACAGTTGATGGAAGAAAGGAAAAAGAGAAAAGAAGACAAGAAGAAGAAGGAAGCTGCTCAAAAAAAGGTATGTGGAGCACTGAGAATAAAACCCTGTGCTTAGGGGTGACTTGTTTCATCACTAATAAAAACAAGTGTTTTCTTATTAATTTAATGTTTTAAATTTCAATGTGCTGTCAGTTATTTAGGGGTAACTGACGTATTGAACACTGTAATTGGCTCTGTGTAGTTTCTTACAAAACTAAATTTTCTTCTGAGATGACCCTTCTTTTTCCTGATTGTCAGTTGAGGCAGTTTCAGGTTTGAAATGCCTCACTGTGAGTGCATTTATAAATGTAGTAGAATAAAAGTACAATTTAGGGCAGTGGCTTTCAGCTGCATCCTTATTTTAATATATCTTCTTATTCTTCAGCATGGAAACATGCCATAAGAGAATTTGTAGTCGGGAATAAAAATTTTCATAAAAAAGAAAATATTGACGGCAAAGATATTTAGGGATGGAAGCATCACAGAAATGCTTGTAAATACTTCAGAATCCCTGTTTACTGACAAGATCCTCATCATGGCCATTGATTCTAAATATTGACTGTGAGCCTGAGAGGAGCTTGTAAATGCATTTTTAAACATGTCCGTTTCGGTAGGAGCAGAGTGCTCCACAGTTTTCCCGTGATTCCATGGCCTGATGCTGGATATGGCTCCAAGAACACACTGGTTTGTTTTACAGCCACAGGCTTGCCAGCAAAACCTCCCAAGCCTTGAGCTGAGCCCCAGGCCCTGACGGAGCATGGGAGTGCCCAGCCTAAACACGTTCATTGTGTTGTCTCTTGGCCATTGGCACCAGAAAGCAGCCAGCAGCCCTGGCTGTGCCACTTGCTCTCCATAGATCTCTTCAGGTGCTGTAGGTCATCAGAAACAGCAAACAAAGTTTTGAAAGGTTCCGAGTTCTCGTTTTCCCATCCATGGGCCAAGTGCCAGGCTAAGGAGTTGGGTTGCAGCTGTGGAGGGGGGAGAGTACAAACGCTCCAGAGGAAGCTGTGAACAGGCACAGGCACAGCAAGAGCCAAAGAGGCACCATGTAACCATGCTGTGGAAGGACAAACCTGTGCTTGGGGTTCATATGTTGAGTGTATCAGTAACTGGGACTGAAAGGAGTAGTGGAGGGACAGCAGTGATCCCAGAGGTGACGCTTGGGCTATGGAAGGCCTGTGCTGTGCCCCCATCCTGGTGCTGAGCAGCGTTCCTGGCATTTGCCTTTTTGTGCGGTATAAACACGTGAACGCTTGGCTCAGCCAGGTGCTGGAACACAGAACCCTGGGGTTCTAAGGGCACAGAACCAGCCAAGGCTTCAAAGTACATATTTTAACCATATTTGTTGCACTAAAAGCATACTGAGGAGTTGTGGTGGTGTGTAGTGGCCCCAAGTGCAGCGCCTTTCTTTGGGAAACTGGGGAAGAGGGAGAGCAGTTCTGGAGCACAGAGGAGGAACTTGTGCTTTTGGGAGGCCCTTCCTGAGCCGAGTCTCACTGTGGTGTAAAGTTAAAACCGCACCACTGAGGTGCGCTTCCATACAAGAAATGTTTCTCTCCCATTTTATCCTGTGACAAACTTTTACTCAAATAAATTTCTCATCTTGGCCATATCACAGGTGTAACCCGTTGAATCTTGGAAATGAAAGACTTGAAGCTTTGGCATTTGCTCCCTTATTCTTTTCCATTTCCAGGTCACTCCCCCTTCCCTGCCCTGTTCTGCAATGAAAGTGGTGACGGCTCTGCTTCCAGGCAGTTTTTAACTCACTTAAAACATCTTAATTTGCAAGTTTAATTCGGTCTGTTTCATGTAGTTATCTTTCAAATTAATTTTGTCTGCTATAACATTTAAACAGCTTTCTAAGCATAAGGAATAATAGGTCTGGGTTGGTTAGAGAGATGCTTCTGAAGTAGATAATTAAATAACTTGAAACCGTTTAAGAAGAGGAAAGTCAAAAGCTAATGTTGCTTTATGAAGTGGCACGTGTACATGTGGTTTGTCTCTTATCTGCACATATCACTGACACTTCTTTTTTCTTGTTCTAGGCCATTGAACAAAAAATCAAAGGTAAGTTACTTTACAGTTAGTTCTACTCTGTGTATTATTTCTGGGGTTTTAAATGAATCAAATGTGTCACCTGAAATCTCCTCCCAAAAGTGACAGATGGGACCCTTGAGACTTCAACTGCACTTTTTCAAAGTGGCCACAAAAGTCTAGAAGAGTAGCAGCAAAGGGTTTATCCAGGGATTGGAGTTGCTGATCTTCCTGTTTTCCATTCTTATTTACTTACAGAGCACCAGGCATAGACATAATACCTGAAGTTCCTTTCCCTGCTTGCTTTTTCCTTCCCCTTTTTTGCTTTGTTTGAGAAGTGCACCAGCACTTCAGAATAGCTGTGTATAGGATGGATCTGTTTGAAACTTAATTTACAAATATTCGAAGTGCAGCTGGGATTGGGAACACGTGATGGACAAGTAATTAATATGTCCAGTTTTAACTCCTGCATGTGGAGGGCTCATCCTGCAAAATGTTCAGAATGCCAGTACCAGAAGCTGTAATTTCCAAGTTCATGGCAGGTGGGAACACTGGTTTTCTGAGTGTTTGTGGGGTTTGTATGGATCTCCATCCCAACCAGCTTCTAGAAAGGGAAAAAAAAGATTCTTTTCACTTTCTCTTGAATTGTAGCTCCTCACCTGTTAGTTGGGAAGTGCATAGTAATTGCTGAAGTGGTCATGTGGAGTGTTTGCTGAAACCCTGTTTTCTGGGGACATTGGTTTAATTTAGCACTTACTGGAGCAGTGGTAGAAGCTCCAGAAGCTTCAGAGCCCTGCTTAGCAGAGATGTAATTCCTGCAGGAAAAATCAAAAAGTGTTTGAGGACTGATGAGGCTTGAAGGCAGGAAAATGGCAGAGGACACACTGCGCTGGGGAAGAGGCAGGGAAGCACAAGTGCCTGTTCCCAAGGGGGTGACTGAGGAAGCATCCCGGCTCGGATGTGCTGGGAGTGGAGCAGGCAGGTTGTCTCACGGGCACTGCACTGATGCTGTGCAGCACCTGTTCCCAGCTCTCAGGAGAGACAGTTGCATTTGGCATTTTTAAGTGCAGTGTGTACTCTGGTGGGTGTAATGGGAAAAATACCTGGATTGAGTAGGACCAATGGACTTTTAGTGTGTGAGGATGCTGTGAGGAGGGAGCGAGGGCAGCCGTGCTGCTGTGAGTGGGAAGTTCTCCTACCTGCTGCCTGGGGAGGTGGATGATTTGGTTCTGGAGAAGGGATTGTTGGAGGCAGGGGGAGCTGCCAGAGCCTCGAATGAGCTGCAAAAGGGTCTGCAGCATTCCTGGAGCCACTGGCAGCGATGGAAGCTGCTGTTGTGTGTCCCACCATCCTGTGGGCTGCATCAGGCTGACCAGGGGTCCCGCCCTGTGGCCACTGAAATCCATTGGGAGTTCCAGGAGGTGGTGATGGCACAGGACAAAGGACACAGGACAGAATAATTTAAAAAATTGCTGAAAGACTATTATAATTAATAAATATTCTTCATTTGTTTTTTAACATGCCCTCTTTCAAGCAGTGCATGGAATTGTGTTTGAATACAGGCTAAGGATTGGTTTTCTTCTGTACACTCCTGCCATAAGGCTTCTAGGATAACAGACCGGGTTTAAAGAATTATGAAAAGGTCTGGGTTTATTCTGGAGTGATAAAATGTGTCTGAAAAGACAGTGAAGAAGGAAAATGATAGAATACTTTGCTGTATAATAACAAGCACTTGGAGTGCCCATTTGACCCATGTGCTTGGGCTGCACTGGCGTCACATCAGGGCCGAGGCTGCACAAGCAAATGGCTAAAAATAGAATGAACCAGGAGGGCAGGAATTCTTCTCAGGAGTCTACCCAGTGGGAATCTTCACATGGAATGAAAATGTCTTTCTTCTGAAGGACAGAGTAATTAAATTTTTTAAAATTATTATTATTTTCTGCTTTGAGGCTTAACATTCACTGATGGAAACGTTAAGTTCCAACTTAATTATGTTATTATTTAAAGGGTATTTTATAAAGTTCAGCAGGAATTTAGAGTTGTCAGAGAAACATAAAGTGGCAGTGCTGTGGAAGAAAAGACATCATGAGATGCAGATACACAACTTTTTGCTACAGTTTCTATAGGAACAAAATGTGAAGCTTGTGTTGCACATGGCTCTTGCCTTGTTTCACCAGTTTTGCCTCCTTGTATTCAGGATGCAAATTAATGTTTCATTAGTTTCCAAGT
Source organism: Rhagologus leucostigma (assembly GCA_013397725.1). Lineage (NCBI taxonomy): Eukaryota > Metazoa > Chordata > Aves > Passeriformes > Rhagologus > Rhagologus leucostigma. The sequence continues at coordinate 1,308,982 of VZTD01001486.1, read as the reverse complement.
TTCCATCACGTTAATGTCTTAAATAATTTATTCTGTGCATGAGCTGAAGATAAAATACAAGAGTATAGGATCTCTAAATAATTCAAAATTATGTGCTTCTTTCAGAAAAGGAGCTGGTTAAGTGCTGGAGGTGGGAAGGGAGGGTATTTCTTGGTTTTAAGTGTAGTTTGGATGGCTCTAAACTGTTGTTTTAGCTGAGGAAGAAATTACTGTTGTACCAGCTGAAGCAACTCCCAGTGTTCATGTAAAATGACAGGAACCTACCAAGAAAGTTCATGGAGCTGGGGATTTTCCTGTTCAGGACTGGGAATGAAAGTAATGAAAAAGATGCTAACAACATTGGTTCTGGTACCAGCAGCATTTTAATACCGTAGTATTGCTGTTAAAAATGCACGTGTGGCATTTCTTTGTATTTCAGGGATTCTGACCTGCCTGGTTTGATCCAGCTGGTTTTATTAAAGGAGGGAATAGGAGGTTGGGAGAGTTAGAGGCGAGTCTATTAGTTAGTTGCTAAGTGGAAAGTTTATCTGTTTGTGCAGCAGCTGGCACATCATGTGCCTTCCCAGTGCTCTCGTACCAGGTATTCTAGGAAAAAATAAGTATAATTTGAGTTCCTATTTATTGAAAATACTGTAGAATTGTCAGTTGTGGTGTTCCTTCTAGCTTGGCAAAATACGTCCTTTTGCTGTGTTTAAAGTCAGTGCTGTTAGAGACAGAAAAGTCAATCCATTTATCCTGAATTTCCTCTGAACCAGAACTCTGCAGGCAGCCCAGTGGCCCCAGGTAGTGCTGATGAGCCCAGCACTGAAGGAAAGGCTGTTTGAGAAGGAAGTTTGAGCTTGGCTGTGCGTGGTGCTCCAGGGTGGGAGCTCAGTGGGAGCTGAAATGCCCTTTGCACACAATTGAATGTAGCGATGTGAGGTAATTGATGAGAAGTGCCCGGAGCTGGGGGTGCTGGGGCTGGTTCTGAAAGCGTCGGGGCTTGGGGGAGCAGCACGAACTGGAGCGCACCCGGCTGTCGCTGCAGCCCAGAAAGTGCCACTTTCATTGCAGAACAGAATAAACTGAATTGCCCACTGAAACGGAAAGCGCTCTAAAAATAGCTGGGTGTGGAATTGAAATCTTTGACTCATATTTCCCACCTTGGAAACTTCTTATGCTTGTTCTTCTCCGCGAAGCGGAATGTCCCGACTACACAAACCCTGCTGGGTTTTGTCGGGGTTTTCGCTTGCCTGACTGTGCTTTTCCTGATTGGAAAAACTCTCCTGCTAGCTCTTAAATCTTGAGGGTGACTAGAAGAATGCAGGGAATCGGCCTGTGGCCGCGCGGGAAGGGCGCACTCACCTCTGTGCGGATCTGCAGGGGTTAAAGCCTTGGCAAACACGGAGATATTTTCCAGAGCAGCTCCGAGCTCACAGCTGCGGCCATTTTTCCACCACGAAAATTCTAGCACTACATCTTACGTGTGTCAGCTTGAAAGCCAGACTTCCTCTGTTTGCCCTTCAGCATTCCAGCCCTGACAACTCCGGGACATGCCATGCAGGGAGAGCAGCACAAGGCGTTTTTCGGGGGGCAGCTCCAGCAGCAGCGGGAAGGAGCGTTTCCCTGCCAGCCTGGCGCTGTTCTTTGTGTGGGTCAGGGGAGGATTTGATCTCTCTGCGCTGGTTTTGTGCGAGGGAGAAACTGTTTTCCATCTGCATTAAAGTTACTCAAGCAGCTGCCATTTTTTTATTGGAGGGGGAGTGTGAGTCCCTGGGCCCCTGCTCCAGGAGGAGTTGGCAGGCAGCTCCTGGAGCAGTAAAATGACACCATGCTTCTCCTCCATTTTCTAATGAAATCTGCAGAGTGGGAAAGCAACACAAGTTGGAAGCGTCTTTCTTTGGAATCTCTCTGTAAACTGTAACTCCACCATCCCCTGCTCTGAGGGTTTGCAGCAGGTTTGTTCTTTATGAAAATCTGTCATTTTTAATACTAGTTTCTGTAAACTTGCTGTTGCTAGTCAATTAACTGTGATAAACTGTAAGTCTGTTAATTTTACCTTTCTGCCTTAATACAATTCAAAATAAAATACTGGTGTGTAGAACAAACTTTTATTAACAAGCAACTTGTTTAGAGCAAGTTAAAATATTAAGATAACTATTTAGGGGTGCTGGAATTCATAGTAGCCATATTGGAATATTAATGTGTTATTTAGTCTTCTGCGAAGTTGTAGAGCAGAAAATGTTGGACAGGATGAATTTTATAGCTTAAAACTTACTCTGTGGTTCTGAGCGAAGCAAAGGCAAGGGAATTCTGTTGCACTTCGGATAATTTCAGCTGAAAATTAGCATACAGTTGTGTGCTCTGCATATTATATAGCCTAGCCCTGGGACCTGGCAGATTTGTTATACAGTTTACTGATATCATAGTAGATAGAATTGCCGTATTTGCTAAGGAAACAAATGCTTAGAATATATGAGAAATATAATATTCATAAACTGTTAGAGAAGTGCTGTTGGTGCTGTGCCTTAGGGCTGGCTGGGCAGCAAGTAGCTTGTTTATTTGTTGCACTCCTTGATAATCAAAAGTGATTCGAGTTCCTGCAGGTCCGTTGGGGTCTGTTCTAACACACTTGGTCATAAAGTAGCTTTAATTAGGAAAGTAAAGTGTTAGGGCTGCCCTGGGCATGCTGTTGGCAGCTCTTTCTGGGTGTCTGGGGAATGTCAGATGGAAATTATTTCACTTTACCTCAGAGGAGCAGTCGTATGGGAGTGGAAGTGGCAGGGAAGGAGAAGTGACTCGGTGACCATGTTACCGGGCGCTGTATGTCAAATTAAAATCTCTTCAAGAGAGGTGTATTTGTATTTTCTGCTTAAGGTAATAGTGGAAAAAGAAAGAGCTCAAATAGTCTGTGCCAGAGGCTGAAGGAGTGCCTGTGTCCCTGCGTGGGGCTGTGGCCCCAGGACTGCTCTGATGGCTGGATGTGATGCTCTGGCTGCAGGAAGGGTTTCTGTGTGTCCCTGTCAGCTCAGCTCAGCCGAACTGTGCTCCAGGCTGTAAAGGGTCATCCGTGGAATCAGCTGGGGCAGGAGACACAGGGAGAGCACCAAAAGTTACAGTTTGGGCACTGGTTACACAGGTTGTGGAGTATGAACAAATGTGTTTTAATTTCAGAGCTTGCTGCAGTACCTGAACCACAGAAAAGTGCAAAGTCCTTCTGCATTAAATTGTCAACAAATCCTCAGCAATTTGCTTAAATAGCACCTCTCCCCCCACTTCAGGGCTTAGTCGCTCTCAGTTACTTTATTTACAACACAAGAAATTTTAGAAGGACCAAATGAAGTAGGTTTGTTTAATATTATTTCGTATTTGTGAAGTTCAGTTTTGAACCAGAAGTCAGAATCACAATTTGTTGTCTCATTATGTGCATCAAAATATTTTGCAAGGAATCAGTTGCCTTCCCTTAGTATATAGAACAGCGTAAATTGAGGAAATCTGAGGTGGTGGTTGTGATCTTTATCATCTTCCCAGTTTATTTAATAGCCTTTCAATACCTTCTATTCCCTGTGCTCTGTACAATAAATTGTGTCCTGGCCCTTCCTCTACTTAATTCTGTCCCTCTCCAGTCAGCTGTGAGCTGTGAGAGCTGGGTCCCTGCTGTGCCTGAGAGGGAGCTGGGGGCCCTGGAAGGGGCAGCTGAAGTTGGGTGTCCTCACCCTGAGACTTCTGCCCACCTATTTGTCAAACAAGGGGGTCTCCAGAGTTTTCCTTTTCTGCTTCCCTTAAGCAGCCAAAATGCAATATTCCGTTAAAACACAACTCAGATGCTGATTCTTCAGTGACTTTTCATTCTAAAGGCTTCTATTTTGTGTTTTTCAGAATACGTAAAGTAGAAATAAACAAAATTATGTCGTAATGCTGACAGCGTTCAAATTGAGTCCTTAAACGAAAGCTCAAGTTTGTTTTTATTTTTTATTTTCTATTCCCATGACTCGGTTCCTGAAAGTGAATGATAAAATGGTCTTTAAACATATTTAAAAGATTTCAAAAACCCCTGGAAACTATATTTTTCAGTTGTGTAGTAGCATTAATCCTGGTGCTGAGGGAGGTCACGGTCGAGTATTGAGGTATCTTGGGAAGTTGCACAATAAATATTAAGACACTTTATGGATATCTCATCCAAGAAATTTGAAAAATACATTAACATATCGATACTGTGAGGGAGGGATGGAGCTCAGCTGCAGCTGGGAGGAATGGCAGTAGCAGCAGTCACACACCAGGAGCTCCGAGTGCCTTCCTGCCTCGTGACCTGACTGACTCGCCTGTTCCCTACACCTGCCCTGTGCTCGGCCCTGCTTGGTGCTGCTGGGGTGGGCTGTGGAGCTGAGGATGTGCTGGGTTTGGTGTGTTCCCTGTGACCTCTGCCGATGATTTGACCTTCCCCTCGCCTTGCTGGGGCCGTGCTGTCGGGACCGAGATAATTTGGAGTTGCAGTTGCATATTTGGCATCTTCCCAGTGCCGGCACTGTCCTGCCGGGCTGCGTGCAGCATTCCCTGTGCTGGCAGCCGTTCCTGCTGGCAGCAGTCACTTGAGGGCATTAATAACTTTCCCTTTGGATATTGGGCTCATTAAAGCAAGGAAGCCTTAGCAACATGTCCTGTAGGTCCTGTTTGCCCCTTGTTCTTTTTGAGCCAGGCCAGAGCAGTTTTCTGTGTGTAATACTTAAATGGGAAACTTAATTTTTTAATACTTAAACATTTTCTAAGAAAAAAAGGTTAAATGTTGAAATAAACTGCATAGTGCTGATTTGTCGGCAAAAGGCTGTAGAAAGCTGGTTAGTAGTAGCATACTGTAACTGAGATAATTTGGTTAGGAGTGATAGCAAGGCATATTCCTGCTTCCAGGTCTGTGCCATGAAAGTGTGTGATTGAGGGATGACAGAGCCTTTCCTCAGGGATGAGTTACAGCTTGAATCAGAAGAAATGCTGCCCTTACATCATATATAAACACCTCTAATAATATTGACTTAGTCTTTAATTTTTTAAGTTGCTGTTCACATGAATAACTTTGTCCCACTTTCTTTTTCCTGGGGGTGGGGGTAGTGCCAGAACAAACCAAGACAAGTGTAAGCCAGCCCCAGCCTGTCACCTCCAACGGCACTTCCACAGGAACCAGCACTACTAATAATGCCAAGCGGGCCCCAGCCAGCAGCCAGCAGCAGCCCTTGCCTCGATACCCTCCTCGGGAAGTACCACCGCGATTCCGACACCAGGAACAGAAACAGCTTCTGAAACGGGGGCAGCAGTTACCAGTGATAGCTGCAAACCTGGGATCCACTCCCAAAGTGTTAAACGGCCAGTCAGGAGGCAGCACTGGCACCAATAACCAGCCCGTGACCAACGGAGAAGTGCCCAACAGCAGCAAAAAACAGCCAGGTGAGGGCAGGTACCTTGTTTTCCTTTAGCTAAAATTGATTAGCTTAAATTCAGTTATCAGGGGAATATTTCAGCCGATGTTATTTAAACTTCCACTGTAAGCTGTAGCATAAGGAGGTCCTTTCCTGTGTTGGAGCTTGATACTGAATGTTGCAGGATGGTTTTGGCCTCTATGGGCAGGTTCCATACTGAAGCTTCAGCCCTTGTCTCAGTTGCTTGCTGTTGCCAGCAGTGTGTGGCAGACATGGCAGGTTTGGAGGAGGTGGTGTGATTCCAGTGTGACCACTGCTGTGCTCCAGATTTCCGGTCTTTGTCCTCAGCATTCATCCAAGTATGGTCATGGTACAAAACACCTTTTTTTCATCCAGTTTTGATAGACACATCTCATAAGGAAGGGTCTTTAGGAGCCATCCCAGAGATGGGCTGATCCCACAGCCTGGGCAGCAGGGGAGGGGGGAATTCTGCCCCACTCAAGTGAGACCCCACCTGCAGAGCTGCCTCCAGCCCTGGGGCCCAGCACAGGAAGGACATGGAGCTGCTGGAACCAGTCCAGAGGAGACACCAACAGGATCAGAGGGATGGAGTAGCTGTGCTGCGAGGAAAGGCTGGGGTAGTTGTGATTGTTCAGCCTGGAGAAGAGACCAGGGGTGACCTAATTTTGGCCTTCCAGTACTTGAAAGGAGCCTATGGAGTGACAGGACAAGGGAGAATGGCTTCCCACTGCCAGAGGGCGTGGTTAGATGGGATACTGGGAGGGAATTGTTCCCTGGGAGGGTGGTGAGGCCCTAGCGCAGGGTGCGCAGAGAAGCTGTGGCTGCCCCTGGATCCCTGGAAGTGTCCAAGGCCAGGTTGGACAGGGCTTGGAGTAACCTGGGATAGTGGAAGGTGTCCCTGCCCATGGCAGTGGAACTGAGTGGTCTTCAAAGTCCCTTCCAGCACATTTCTTTATGTGATTCTGAACAGCACCTTGAGACTTCGCTTTCTTTTTTAACTTCATGCCTGGAGCTCCAGCCAGGGTACAGCTTGTTCAGGATATCAGAATTGTCTTTTCTTGTCAGGTCAGAGTTTTTCTCAGTTTATCCACCGGAAGCTTGGTTGTATTACCGAATGAATCTACTTTTACCTTTACTGCTATTTAAGTACAGTCATCATTTGTTATTTTGGCTTGTTATACATTCCTTCAAATAGCCTTTTAAATCAGGTGAACTTGCTTGTTACATGTGTAGGATGTGCTGTTCAGTGACTGCACTAACATGCAGTTCAGTTAATTTTACAGGACATTAATGTAGTTTATTTTTGTCTAGGAAAAAGTAACTTTCTGGGAGGCATCTGGCTTTTCAAAGGGATTTGGTATTAATGCATGCCAATGCTTGATACTTTTGAGAAATACTTTCTTATTTTTATACTTGTATTTATATTTTGATGTGCACATAGCAGTGATGATGTAATTTGTTCCCACAAATAGTTTCTTCTGTGACTTTACTAAATTCCCAATGTTTCTCAAAATTAGTGTTTTATAGACCACAAAGGATGTGACTCTCAGCCTCTTCAGCAAAAAAAAAAGAAAAAACCCCCTGAAAATAGCCTTGATATTTCAAGTTTGAGTTAAATTTTGAGCTGTTCTGATTACTGAGTCTTGAAGAAGCAGTATTTAAAATGAAAGTAAACAAAGCACTGGAAGCAGTTTATCTATGAGTCCTTGAGGAATGTTTCCCATATTACTTTCCACTGTTATTTCTGTAACATACTGATAGAACTCTTTACCATTGCAATAGGTAATTTTTAAGTAGCTTATTTTCTTTGCTTCGCGCGTATGATGTTGTTCCTGCCCATAGTGACGTTTAAAGTAATCTTTCATTAACTTGCCTCTAAGATGAAACTTATCCTGCAGCATGTGTACTCTGCTGGTCGAGTTGTGTAGCAAGGTGATTTAAATAAAAGTGGTGATTTAAATAAAAATTCACACATAAACTAATTTAAGAAGTATTACTGCTTATACAGCCTAGTAAGTCTCCCAGTTATATCCAGAGGATTTGTGTACTGTTCTCCATTGTACTTCTTTCGTGAACACCAGCCCAGTATATAATTAGCTGGATTCCCATTTGTGTACTGCATTCTTCCCAGTTTTGCTTAGTTTTCTTTGATTTTGTGCTGGTGTGGCTGGACATCCTCGGGCTGGGCACTGCCAGCATGTCCCACTGCTGTATTGATGTCTGGGGCAGCTGCCTCACTGGGAACGGTTGTGTGGTCTGAGTAATGCCCTGATTATTTGAATGGTGTGTCTGCACACCCGGCTGGAACCAGCAAGGTTCTGAGAGCCTTCAGGGAGAGAAGGGTTGGCCAGATCACTTTGTCACCTTAGGAAAATGTCTGTGTTGCCTGTAGCTCCTGTCAGAGCTTTGTCCCTGTCAGAGCTCTGTTCCTCGTGTTCCATGTGTCCCAGGAAAACTCAGAACTGCCATCTGAGATTGGGCACTCAGGTCTCCTTTCTTGGTGCCACGTGTGTGCTTGGAAGGTTTCTTTCCCTAGAATAACCAGGAGTAATGTCTGGTTTGGATGTGTTGTCATGTATTTTCATAAACATAGACAAGATGATAATGTAAAGGCAAGTAATTTTTCTGAAATTCTGGATTTCTGTGCTGGTTTCAGTCTCTGGTCTGACGCGTTGCTGGTGAGGTGAGGTGGAGGTGGCCCCAGTCCAGCAGGGCCTAATGTCTTCTGACACCTTTGTATCTGAAAGGAAATGCTGTTGTCGTTTGCCTGTCTCAGTTTCATTCACTCTCCCTACTTCCTCTTTCAGCCTCCACCAGCAAGTCCAGGTTCTCTGTTTGTTACCTCTGAAATCAAAAATCTCATGAAATCTGACAGATCTGTAGGTCACTTGTATAGACAGGATATCCATGGACACTGGGGTTAAATTTTGTACCTTAATGGTATAGCTTCTTGACTTTTTATTTTTAAGCATTGTTTAATGGCTGCTGAGATTGATCTGTATTTTAGGGCTAAAAGAAAAACTGTAGCTTGAAGTGTTGAAGTCAGAATTGCTGGAATTGGGAATGGTTGTAGGTTTATGTGTCATTCTTGAAAGGATCTCTCCCCAGTTCCAGCTGTGGTTGGAATGGTTTGGTAGGTGCTTTGTAAAAGCCAGGGAATGCAGGCTGCTACTGCTGAATTCGAAGTCTTTAATTGCCCTGGGCATAGTAAGATTTTCAGTTGTTGGTATTGGAGACTTTTTAAATTATATCAGTGGTCTAAACCCCATCTCTTTACCTGTGTTTTGTGTGAACAGTTGTCTGCTGTTTGGAAAATCAACATGCTTTGTTTAGAAGTGAAGCTGAAGAAGGGATAAGCCTGGGGGTTGGGTTTTTTCCTGCTGTTTTTGGGACATTTGGCGTATCTTTTTAGTAAAGGCATAAATGAAGCTCATGCCTTGTAGCGCTTCTGAAACAGATCCAGGCCAGTGCCAAGATGGTTATTTTAAGAAATCTCCATAAGTAGCTCTTTATCAGGACATTTTCATACCCGGTTTAGTTGTTGGCTTCACTGACATGCCCCATGTGCAAACTTCACATGAAAGGAAGGGTTGATGGCTGCCCTGGTGTTTGCTCACCTCTGCTCTGGAACACGTTGGAATAACCAGGTGGTTGTTCCGCAGTGAAATGATTTATATCATGAACCAAAGTATTTGCCAGCAGTAATTGCTTACAACTGTGGCCAGAGCAGAACAAGAGAGCACCACCGGGCTCCTGGCAGGGCTCCAGTTTGGATTCCTCCCATCTCCCTTTATCTGGTGCATCTTACAGCAGAGCCACAAAGTTGTGTCCCAGCCAGAGCCTTTGGGAACAAAAGGTCCCTCCTGTAAGCTGGGGGCAGTTCTCAGCTGTTGGAGGAGTCAGGGAAGAAGGGAGCAGTTGGGATTTGCAGTTAGTAGTGATGGAGGTTAGATTCATTTGGGGAACGTTGCCTTCAATGTAACAGTTATGGTCTCCAGCTGTAAAATTTGTGAGTTTGAAAGATGAAGTTTGATTCCATACAGTGCCTGTGTGACACAGGGGAGGAGGAGGATGTGAAAGAGGGTAAATGACAGATTGTTATGCACGTTTTTAGGCAAAATCAGCGTTGGGCCGTACTCAGATGTTGCTGTTTGCTCAGTCAGGCAGCACAGTACTGACTTGGAGGTGGAGCAAACGTGCTGTTCAGAGAGGGGAGAGGAACTTGCTGAAGTTTCAGGGCTGACTGCTCAACTTCTTAGTACAGTCCAAAATGGACTGGTTTTGGTTTCGATGACTATAAATTCTTCCTCTTTTTTGTAAAATTCAAACTTTTAAGGACATGTTAAATTGGTTCATTAAATGCCAAATATGTAACAACTAGGTGGTAATGGAAATGTGTAGTAAAAGCACCAGAATTGCTAATTCTGACATCCCCAGGCTGGGTTTGTTGTCATGTCCCTGCTCCCTGAATGGGGAATGTGATTCAGAGCAGACAGTGAGACTGAGCTGGCTCTGAGAGAAACCTGCCCTGAAAAAGGGGTCCGAGGATGGGGTTTACAGCAGTGAGTGCTTTGGGGACTGTTCTCTCATTTGCTGAAGTAACACTTCTGTGATTTTCTTGCTTTTTTTTTTGTAGGCATGCCTCCCATTCGGGACTTGGTGAGCCACTCCCCTAACCAGTCAGGTTAGCTACTTCCATCTCACCTGCTTTTGCCCTGCGTGTTTGTGGTAGTTACATGTTTCACACAATTTTGTCTGATTTTTAAATTATTATTATTTTTATTCTTTGCTTATGCTTTTCATTGGCATGGATGTGTGAATGATTGCAGTATACTTTCTCTGTGCCGTTGCATACTAATTTGGTTTAACAGTTTTAATTTTCTAATTAAATCAGAATTCATACTAAGAGCTTTTGTCACCTTAGCATTAAAATACTGGGGTTTTTTTACATTTATGATTCCATGCTGACTTGCCTCTTTATGGTATTGAATAATCTGTGCAAGCTTGTGCTTCCTATCAGAGACGTGTCGCACTGTGGAGGAAATCATGTCTTGATTGTTTGCTAAAAGCTCAGGACTGTATTTACTAAAATGCCTTTGTTCATAAGGCCCAAAGGTACAATGATTGGCAAGGTATGGTATTGACAGTCTGGGGGTGCCAGGTGTGCTGGAGCAGGAAAAGGAGGCAGAGGGTGCAAGATTCAGCTATTTCTTAGTTTACGCTTCTCGATCCTGTTTATTTTAGCCCGTGTGATGACAAATTGCTTTTTTAAATACATACTTTTTTTGCAAATGTTTCCTGCAGGATAACTCATAGCTGGAAAGCATTAGATTACAAATTATTGAAAGAAATATTAGCAGATTACAGACTTTGAAGAAACTCGGGTTTGTTTAAATGTTTTTTTCTCAAGGATTTAAGCAGCAAAAGTTCAGTTGCAACTTTAAATAGTTTTGGGAAGAAAAGCGAGAGTAGGCTGTTCTGGCTCCTTGTGCTGTACACCAAATGCAGTGTGTTGTCACATGTCATTTTTCAGTTTTGAGGGTGTTTTGTGGTCTCTGCCAGATACAAAAAGTCAGAGCTAATATCTGCTTGTTCTATGTTTGTGTCCTTAGTCTCTGAAGTTCATGAGTTGGAGAGGTTCAGGTTGGAATGTTCCAGAGCAGTGGCTCACACCAGACATCACTAACACATTTATGTCCAGGAGAAAGACTGTTGGTCTAAGTAGTTTTGTATGTAATGGGAGAAAATTGGCTGAGTGGAAGTTAATCACTGCGTGCTGTTGGTGGATTGACTCTGCACAAACTGCATTGCAGCTAAATTAGGGTAACAGGATTTTAATAAATACAAGCTTTCTTTATGTATTCTGCTGCTGTGCAAATTAGGGTTTGTTATACCATTTCCCTCTGTCTTGTAGAACTAACCTGTATCTCTCTGTGCGCTGAATTCAGGCTGTTTGCCGTCTGTGTGCCTTTGTGTTGCTTTTAAAAGGGATGGTGTTACTGGGATGATGTTTGTGTGATCAGGATCTTGTTCTGTGCTGTTGGTTCTCTCACTCCCAAGAGTGCACGCAGCTCTTTGATCAGTCTCTTGGTACAGGTTAAGTGTCTTTTTTTTAAATACCAGGATGAGAGTTGAAACCTTGAGGTTTGTTGGACAGTTGCTCAGACATGACAGTGTTCTTGTACTACCACATGAATCGGCAGGTTCTGGGCTATGCTCAGCTGAATTCCAGTTCTCCCAAGGCTGGTGGTGGCTCTCCAGGACTGTGGAGCTGCCAGACACTGTCACAGCTCTCTGTCTGCCTGCCATGGGTCGCTTCTACTCCTCCTGTTCCAAGCTGCTGAGCCACCATCCTTGTTTGATTTACCAGGTGAAGCTCAGCTGAGTGCCTGTGACCCCCCCAACTCCCTCCAGCCAGGTGCTGAGGAGCAGTGGGTGATTGATCCATGCTCTGTGCTGCTCCAGCTCTGGGAGCTGGGGTCTTGGACTCAATTCTTTTTCACTGTAGGATGAGTAATATTGATATTGATTAAAAATTAATTAAAAATAGACTTGTGCGTCAGTGCATTCTGAAAGTGGAACTTCAGATGGGTCTTGTGCTTTTTATGCCAAGTTGTTGTTGTATAAAAGAAAGTATCTTGAATAACTTGTACTGAAGACTCTTATACAATGTCTGTAACGGGGGTGGGAAGGTGTGTGTTCTCTGGCTGCTGTCACACAGCAGTTGGTACTGCTGGGCCAGGGCCATGTCCTCTTGGAATTTCTGCCTTTCAGTGTGTTTTCGGGTTTTTAATATGTATATGCGTGTTAGAAAATACTTTGTATATGGTGATACAGAGTATTCTTTTAAAATAATGCTTCTCTGGAAGAAAAAGACCCTTAGGAGTCTAAAGTTTTCTGAGGTTTTTGTGAGAGCAGCTCTGCATGCTGGGAGGTGTTCTGGGTTGTGTGTGACAGCCTTTGGGCAGCTGTACTTAGAGCTTTCTCCATCACTTGCCATGACTGTAGTTTTAACAGAAGCAAAATAATAAGCAAAATAATTCCTGGCTTAATATCTTTGTACTTTTTTTTTTGCTCTTCTACTTAATGAAGTAATAATACTGAACTCATAATAATGCTCTTGGGCTTTCCTTCTTCATTTTAGATCTGAACCACAGTGGTCTAGGATCCCATTATGAAAATTCTCACTGGGGACCAGTCTCTTCAAATAGTGACTCCAGCACAAACTGGGATAAAGTTATCGTAGACGGCTCTGACAAAGAAGCATGGCCATCAATCACTGGCAGTGACCCAGAGCTGACTTCAGAATGTATGGACACTGACTCTGCCTCCAGCTCTGGGTCGGAGCGGAACCTCGTTATCATGGCTTCAGGGAGCACAGGCGGAGAAAGCGATGGCATTCGCAATGGCATCGGACATGGGTCTCAGAATAAGTTTGTGGTTGGTAGCAACAGCAATAATGTGGGCAATGGAAGTATTAATGGGCCGTGGGGGTTATCCCATGGATCCATAATAAGCACATGTCAAGTTTCTGTGGATGCTCCTGACAGCAAATCTGAAAGTAGCAACAATAGAATGAATGCTTGGGGCACCATAAACTCTTCATCAAATGGAGGGTTAAATCCAAGCACTTTGAATTCAAATGGCAACCATGGTGCCTGGTCCGTGTTGGAGAACAGTGGACATGCCCTGAAAGGGTCCGTGGGGAGTGGGAGTCCTGGCACAAGCATTCAGTGCAGTACCATAGGTCAGATGGCCAACAGCCAGAGTATTAACTCAAAAGTGGGTGGCTCAGCCCACGGTTCCTGGGGAAGCCTTCAGGAAAGTTGTGATTCTGAAGTAAATGGTACAAGGAATGTTTCATTCAGTGGGCAACCTCAAAACCTTAACACTGAAATGAATGGACCAAATAACACTACTAACTTTATGACCTCTAGTTTACCAAACTCTGCTGGTTCGGTGCAGATGAACGAACTGCCCAACACTGCAGGGCCCGGGGCCTGGCGCGTGAGCACAATGAATCATTCTCAGATTCAGGCCTCTCCAGTGGCAAATGGCACTTCCATCTCTCACCTGAGCAACGGTGAGGCCAAAACTGGCGGCTCTTATGGTACTACCTGGGGTGCCTATGGTTCTAGTTACTCTGGAGACAAATGTCCAGGCCCAAACAGCCAAGCTAATGGTGACACTGTGAATGCAACTCTAATGCAGCCGGGCGGGAGCGGGCCTGGCAGCACTAACTTTCAAATCAACGGGAATAAAGGTGGAGGGGTGTGGGAGGCAGGGACAGGCAACTCCCAGACCATGCCGTGGGGAAACGGGAATGGTGCGAGTGCTGGCGGGAGCAGAAGAGGATGGGGCAACCCTGCGCAAAACACTGGCACCAACATTTCCAACGGGGAATGGAGCAAACTGCCTAGCAATCAGCATTCCAATGAAGGTATGAATGGAAACAGCAGGAAGTTTACAAATGGATGGAAGTCTACTGAGGAGGATGATCTCAACAGCCAGAGTTCTGCTGCCTCCCAGATGGCTGAGCAGAATAGCACATGGGCCAAAACAGGTACGGGGGACAGTGAGGGGAGCTCAGAGAGCACCGGGTGCCATGAGGACAGAGCAGCTGTGGAAGGCCAGAACCGAGAGAGGAGGAAAGTTGACCAGCACACGTTACTCCAAAGCATAGTGAACAGAACTGACTTAGATCCACGTGTCCTCTCCAACTCTGGTTGGGGACAGACTCCAATCAAACAGAACACTGCCTGGGATACCGAAACATCACCTAGGGGTGAAAGAAAAACTGACAATGGGACAGAGGCCTGGGGGGGCTCTGTGACACAGACTTCCAGCTCAGGGGGGTGTGTGGATAGACCTAGCCCTAATAATAACGATACCTCATCTGTATCGGGGTGGGGAGATCCAAAGTCTGCTACAAGGTGGGGAGACTCCAAAGGGTCAAACAGCCAAGGGGGGTGGGAAGAAGATTCTGCTGCTACAGTAATGGTCAAGAGCAATCAATCATGGGGAAGTGGCAAAGAAGAAAAGTCATCCTGGAATGACACACCGAAGATGAAGCAGGGATGGGGAGATGGACAGAAGACCAGCCAGGGTTGGGCAGTGTCTGCTGGTGATAGCTGGGGCGAAAACTCTAGAAGTAACCATTGGGGTGAGGCAAAGAAATCCAGTTCCGGAGGTAGCAACAGCGACAGGTCGGTGTCTGGTTGGAATGAGCCAGGTAAATCAAATTCTGTTACTTGGGGAGGCAATAATGCAACCCCAAACAACTCTTCAGGATGGGATGAGCCTGCGAAGTCTAATCAGAACCAGGGCTGGGGAGACCCTCCGAAATCCAATCAGCCTCAAGTCTGGGGGGACTCATCAAAGCCAATCAACTCTCCTGAATGGAACAAACAAGATGTTGGCTCTTGGGGAGCCCCATCTGCCACGAACAAACCCCCAGGGTCTGGCTGGCTGGGGGGGCCGATGCCAGCCCCGGCAAAGGAGGAAGAGCCCACGGGCTGGGAGGAGCCATCCCCCGAATCCATACGCCGGAAAATGGAGATTGATGATGGAACTTCTGCTTGGGGTGATCCAAGCAAGTACAACTACAAAAATGTGAATATGTGGAATAAAAATGTCCCAAACAGTAGCAGCAGTTCAGACCAGCAAGCACAGGTACATCCGCAGCTACTGTCTTCAAGTGCCATGTCTAGCAAGGAGAGCAGTTCGGGTTCTGGTAAGCCTGGCTTTTACCCAAATTTGTGTTTTCTATTGATTACAAAGCACTTTTTTAGTCTTGCTTCATAGAACAATATTTTAGTTTCAAAGTGGAAAGGGCAAAGTGGCAATGAAGTACAGTTTCTGTTTATTAAAGAAATTAACAGCATTGCTCACAGAGGTTTGATGCTTTTGTACAGATTTGAAGATCTGCTCTAGTTTTGAGTAACTGCTATAATAAGAGCTAAACAGCTCTTCTTGAGTTCTGGGGAGTGGGAACACAGAAAATACTTAAAATAGTGTCTGAGGATTAGAACTATTTTATAAATGATTCTAAACCAGCTAAAATTTAATATTGCCAATGAGCCTTCAAAAAAAAGAAACTTGTTGAGCTTCTGCAGGACAGAATGAAGGGTGGTGGGTTTATAAGGATTTGGGATCAGACTTTCTGGTCTTGTAGCTTCATGAGCAGTGAATAATGATTTTGGAGAGGAACTTAATGGAGTATAGGAAGTATTTTGTGCTCTGTGTCTTTTTCGAGTGGCAGGTGGAGTCACTTACATGTAACAAGCAGCTCTTAGCTTAATATCTTAGAAATGTGTATTATCCGAATGTAATTCTATAAATACGAAATTTGTATTTTTGTGATTACTTTTATTTATGGAACAGCTTGCATTTGTAATAATGATCCTCACACAAAATGGAAATATGTGCTCACGTGCTTTTTACTGTTCAGGATCTAGAAAAGGCAAAACACTTGAGTCTTTTTAGGTAGCTTTAAAATCCTGTTCAAAACTATGCCAATAACTCCCCCTGCTTTGCAAAGGTTGGGGAGAGCCTTCTACTCCAGCCACTACTGTAGATAACGGGACTTCAGCGTGGGGTAAGCCCATGGACACTGGTACGAGCTGGGGAGAGCCCGTCAGCGATGCAGGAGGCACCTCTGGCTGGGGAAACGCTTCTCTTGGGCAGCAGCCTCCAAATAAACCTGGTGAGTGCTCTCAGTATCTTTGGGAAGGGTGAAATACCTCTGTGGCAGCCTCATGCTTTTGAGGGGTTTTTACCTTGCAGTAGGCATTGAGCTATTTGGCGTGAGGGGCAGCAGCTGCTACTGAAATGTTCACGTCCCGGGTTTTTTTAACAACCAGGGCCTAAATCTATGCAAGATAGTTGGTGTGGAGATGATATGCCATTGACTGGCAGTCGTCAGACCAGCTGGGAGGAAGAGGAGGATGTCGAGATTGGAATGTGGAACAGCAGTTCCTCACAAGAAGCTAACCCATCGTTAAACTGGCCACCCTACATGAAAAAAATGCCCACAAAGGTGAGGAGCAGCTCGGGGCAAGGCTTGCTGTCATTTCTGAAAGCTAAGTCAGAAGGGATTACTGCACTTACATGTTACACTTTAATTTTCATTCTTAACACTTTGTGATGTAATTGAAGTGGGATCTGAGTATCACAGGAATTGCTTTCTGTTTTTAAGGGAATAATGAAAGGTGGAAATAAGCAAGATGAAACATGGATCAATCCATTCATTAAGCAATTCACAAATCTCAGTTTTTCAGTAAGTATTTGCTTTTGTCTGGCTTTGCTACCTTTCCACAGGGCTTGTTACAATGCACAGACAATGAAATGCTCAATTGCCAAGTGTTCATTTGTGGTTTTCTTCTTACTTGTGTTTGTCTCCCCTCTGTCACCCATCCCTTTTCTGTGCATAAAGACCTCTTTATTGATGAAAAGGGGTTTTGTAGCCACTACCCAGGTATTCATTCCATAGCCTGATGCTTTCCTGCATTTACATAGGAGTTCTGGTGAGGGAACCTGTTCTTCACTGGATAGCAGCTGAAGGGAGGAAATGCTTTAAAATAGCATCTGATTGTCTCGATTTTTCTTTCTTGCAGTTTTGAATTGTAATAGTGTGTAGGAATGTCTTTGTTTTATCTTAAAAATACTATTACTAAATAATTGTGATTTGTTTTATTACTTCAGAGAGAATCACCAGAAGAAACCATACAGAGCAATAAGATGGACATGTCCGGAGGTAAGAACAGCAGAACTGAGCGGAGCTTTATTGCTTTTCCTTCCAGACTCTCTTTCACCTTATATCTTTCTGTAAATTACATTTTTAAAATTATAT
Organism: Rhagologus leucostigma; assembly: GCA_013397725.1. Lineage (NCBI taxonomy): Eukaryota > Metazoa > Chordata > Aves > Passeriformes > Rhagologus > Rhagologus leucostigma. Next base: position 1,291,723 of record VZTD01001486.1, on the reverse strand, counting down.
GTAGTGTATATATAGCTATATATAGATAAGTATATATTTCCTGAAAGAAAAGGAATGTCCTTGTAGAGAAAAGTATTTGTGTGTGTGAGTAATGTTGCACACGGAATCACCTGGTTGCTATAGGAGTATTGGCCATGTATCAAACTAAGCTTATTCATATTTATATCTGTTAAAGTGACATGAGAGAATGTTTTCAGGGCGTGGTGAGTTTGTTTCTTGTAATATAAATATCTTGATTGCCCTCTGGGCACCTCTGCTGAGTATAAACAGAAACGTACCAAATCCCACACTTTCTCATTGGGTTCATTCTTGGAAACACGTGTTCAATTCTAAGAACTAAATGAATACTGAACGATTATTTTAGAAACGTTTAAACCTGAGTGTAGAATGACTTGGGAGCAGTTACAGTTTATTTGAATCCATTCACTGTTATGATTTCTCTAGCAAATAAAAGATAGTATAATTTTTTAATACATTAATAACAGTATACTATGATGATAGAATGTTTAACTAAAACTAATTGCAGCATTGTAGTTTTTAGTGTAGTTACTTTCTCCTTTTTCCACTTCAAAATGGGATATTTTCACTTTGGGGCTCACAGTCTATTGGGTAAAGGAATTGTTCTTTGAGTTTTAGATTTCAATATCAATGGCAAGCCTGATATTTAAATTACTGCAAATTGAAACAATTAACATTCTTTGTTAATTAACATTCTTTAATATTTGTGTGAAGCCTTGCAAAATCTGTTGGTGCCAATTCCATGTCTCCAGCTGTCTGTAGCCATTGGTACATAGGGTTTCCTTTCCCTTTTCAGTAAAGCTCAGAGAGTCCAAAGCTAAACTGATGTTTGTTTCATGAGCGTCCTGCCCGAGAGCAGTGTCAGGTCAGCTCTTCACAAGCGCAGGCTGGTGTGGGTGTGGCTGAAGGCTGAAGGACTCGTGGGTGTTGCAGCCGCCTCTCTCTGCCGTCCCCAGGGTTACTGCAGGACAAGCGAATGGAGATGGACAAGCACGGCCTGGGCGTGGGAGATTACAATCGTGTGGTTGGAAAAGGCCCTGGTTCTCGTCCCCAAATTCCCAAAGAGTCTTCCATGGATCGCGGTCCTTACTTTGATAAGGTCAGTTGGTGTCTTACTGGGGGACACTGCTGAACTCCTTCAGCTCTGCATTCCGAGTAGTTACCTGTGAGCTCCTGAGCTTTCTGCAGGTAGTGAAGGGGGGAATGAGGGCTGTCTGGTTAATCCATAAGATACGGTCTGTTCTTTTTAACTCACTGATACATCGTACTAAGCACTTTCTATAGCACTTTGCGGTGCCAATGACTAACCTGATCTCTTTTGTTTTCTGCCTATTTCCTGCTGGTGCTGGACTGTCCTGTGACTCTTCCCTTCTGCTCCTGCAATGGTTTCTCCCTTCTGCTTGCTTGCTGGCTGGTTGTTGCGCCTCGGTTTGTCTGTCCCATCAGGATGGCATTGTAGCAGACGAGTCCCAAAACATGCAGTTTATGTCCAATCAAAACATGAAGCTTCCCCCTTCAAATAATGCACTACCTAACCAAGCCCTGGGCTCCCTAGCAGGGCTGGGTATGCAAAGCTTGAATTCTGTTAGACAGGTAAGGCTGTGTGCATATCCTTGGCATGTTACTTGACAGCATTTAATACCTTTTGATGTAACATTGTAGCTGCCTGTGTGATTGATTTGTGTTTAATTGTAATTGAAATGTGTGGGGTGGGAGAAGCAGCAGAAGAGGTTTATTGTCACTGACTGCCCATCCATTCCCCAGAATGGCAATCCTAGTGTGTTTGGTGTTGGGAATATAGCAGCACAGCCCAGGAGCATGCAGCAGCCTCCAGCACAACCTCTTAATTCATCTCAGCCTAATCCACGTGCTCAAGTGCCTCCTCCATTACTATCCCCTCAGGTAAGTGATACAGAAAACGCTCTGTGTATAAACTATCTAAATACTGCTTCAGAAAATTGTTCCTTGTTTGTTGGTGTTGCTGATGTTTATTCCGTAAATATTTGGGAACGTATTTGGCTTGATGAAACCAGGCATCTATTGACCAGAGGTTATAGTATTCTACATATTCTGCACTGAGTAAACCTGTTACAGTCAGTCACTCTTGGCCCTGGTCTGTGTTGCAGGTTCCAGTATCATTACTGAAGTATGCACCAAACAGCGGTGGCCTGAGCCCACTTTTTGGCCCACAACAGGTAGCCATGTTGAATCAGCTGTCCCAGTTAAACCAGCTTTCTCAGATCTCCCAGTTACAGGTAAGCTAGCCAAGCTGGTTGCTCGATGTGGTGTGTGAAAGAGTGAGTAGAGCCTGGTGTCACTGTCCCTGTTCCTAAACCCCTCACCCCCTGTCTCACAGCGGCTGTTGGCTCAGCAGCAGAAGGCGCAGCCTCAGAGGAGCATGCCTTCTGGGGGTCGGCAGCAGCAGGAGCAGCAGGTAAAGAACCGTCTTCATTTTCACTTCTCAAACTCTCCTTATAACTGCTTTTCGTCCTGAGCTGCATTTCTTGCTGTGACTCGTACTGAAGTGTACAGGGGTGGACAGAGTTTGACAGACTTTAAAGGAGGGACTGAGTGCTGGGGTTCACCTGTGCAGGATGCACAGAGTACAAAGGTGCATTTCATTCTCTGTCTTAAAACATGGAAAAGCTTTTGCCCATTGATGTTGTAACTGCTCTGGTTTTTTTTAAGGGTCGATCTCTTAGTATGCAGCAACAGATGATGCAACAGTCCCGTCAGCTTGATCCAAACCTGTTAATGAAGCAGCAAACTCCACCCTCTCAACAGCAGTCACTCCATCAGCCCTCCATGAAATCCTTCCTTGAGAATGTCATACCCCACGCTACTCCTGAGCTGCAGAAAGGCCCGTCACCAATCAATGCATTCAGCAGCTTCCCTATAGGTGGGTCCCCTGCAGTCAGTTAGTGCTTGTGTGACACACAGCTTTTCCCCTTGCCTCCTCCTGGAAAATGACTGTAACCCTGTCAGTACTTCTCATTTTAGTGGAAGTAGTAATTCTGTATGAGATTCACCCAGTTACTCTTTGTTCACCGAAGAACTTTTCCCCAAGTACACTCATTCCCCGTGAGTGTCTCTGTCTCAGTGCAGAATACGTTACAGTCCTAAGGAGTGACAGGCTCCTTTTAGTGCTCCTTTTGTCCCCTGGATTCCCAGGGTGATACAAAGTCCTGATTCCTGGAGTTAAAGGACTTTAAGAAGTAGAATCCATGCAAAGAATCCATTGATGTAGACACATTTCTTGGGATTTCAAAAATGCTTTCAATGGCTCTGAAATTGCAAAGGTAGAACAAACTGTCACCTTGCCTGTTAGTGGTTTTGTCCAAGAAAGAAAGCTTTTGGCTTTGCATTTTTAAAGAATTGTTGTCTCATTTCAGGCAAAATGTCTGAACATTTACAATACAAACATCTCCTGTTTCTTTCTCCCTACGTTTTCAGGCTTCTGTCCAATTTCTACTTCAGAAATTCCAGGCTTGTATATTTTCTTCTTACTTTAGGTCCCTTTTTAATGCTATCTTACTACAACTGTTTACCATTTACCTCTGTTCCTTACCCCCATTTTTTCCCTCCCCTTCATTTTTGCTTTTCTTCTCTTTTATTCTGTTTGGGTCATTTCTGTTGGGCTGATTTCCTTTGCATTCTCACTGGCCTTTGCAGAGAAGTTTGTTTCCTAGACATGCAGCTGAAGTCCCTGTACTTGCAGGTGGAGCAGTAATGGCCAGGACAGTGCCATACGGGGGGTGGCTTGTGAACCGCCTCAAGTCCAGGCTGCTGCTTCAGAGCTGCTGGTGATGATTGGCATCAGTGTCCAAATCTGCTTTCATTCAAAGGGCAAGGCATACAAAGAAGTTGTTTAGTTATTGGAGACATTGTGTTAGTTCTAAGGAAAGTCATATTTCACTTTCTCACCATACTCTGCGCTGAAGGATTGCATCCTGCCTAGATCAGGCTCCATTGTGTTTCATTCCTTGAGCTGGAATTGTATATCCTGTTCCATAGCTGCTTTCTCACATGAATCGTGGTCACATCTTAGGGGCCTGCAGTACGTGTAAGGTTGCTTTGAGATCCCTCAAGAATCTGCCACAGCATGCACAGGAATTCTTTGAGGTCCCTCTGTACAGTGAAACAAGCACACAGAGCCACACTCGGTTCTCACATAAAGGCTTAAGGGTAGGAATAGCATGTCCTGTTTCCAGTCCAGGGAAGGGATTTGTCAGGATTCACTAGATACTCACTCAAAGCAGAGATTGGGAGCCAGAGCATCCTTCTCTCTCCCTGACCAGTTCTGCCGTCACATCCCAACTCATTATAGAATTAAGTATTTCTAATAATAAAAATAACCTTTATCTGGCAAATAGTGAGTATAACTGAACAATATAAAGTCTTCCACAGTAGGATATGAAAAATTACTTCTGGGAAGAGTGTTTAAATTATGGATTATGTCCAGGGACTAGTGTCCATCGCTCAGCCCACACATCTCCCATACAGAGCTGTGACAGAGCTGTGCCTGCTGGGGCCTAGCATTGGCCTGGTCACAGATGTGCCCCTCTGCCAGCTTGGGCTCTTTCTAACCCTACTCTCAGAGTCTAGCCTCTGCAGCTTCTCCAAAGGTAGAAGGAGGGTTACTGTGGTGCAGAGTTACTGTTCTGACAACAGCAAAATGCCAGAGGGAGGTGTCAGAATCAGTTGGACTCTCCCTTTTTTCTGTTTGAGCTATTGGTAGTTGTATTTCTTAAAACTTCATCCTGTTCCAAGCACTTTTCATGAGGCTTTTCAAGGGGAGGCTTTTCTGGCTCCAACTCTTGCTCATGCCTTTAAGAAAAGCAAACAAAAACCCCTCAAAAAACAAACCAGTTTCTTTATGGCTGTAAATGTCCACTTAAGAGCAAGAGGAAGCCCTTGTTTCCAGTGCTGAAGGAAGGTGTTTCTAGGAGACATTTGAGAAGTTCCCTGTTTGTCTCTGGCCTAAAGTTAAACTGTTGTAGTAGTTTGTTTTCAGAAAAGAAGTAAATAGATCTGAAGGGCTGGAAAAGTACCCAGCTAGAGTGCTGAGTTCAAAATTCTTACTGACTTGGAAAGGGAGCAGGTATGCCAAGGTCAAAAATGTGGGCACATTGTCCGAGCCCAGAAGAAGAGCTGGTTCTCCCAAGTATTTGAGTTGATTTGGGTTGGCATTGTCTTGATTCTCTGGCAGAGAAACGTTTGGAAGTACAGACCACAGCTACAGCAGGTCAAGACAAGTTCTGTTTGCCCCATATGTTAGGTATTTACATTTTAGTTTCTCTTAGCTTCCTAATGTCTTCTTCCACTGATATTTTTGCATGAGGACATGAGCTGAGAACTTGGGAGCGCTTTGCATTGCTCAGCTTAGCTTCTGTGTGCAGAGTTCCCTGGTTTAAGTGCTAGAATGTTCCCTAGAACCAGAGACTTGGAAGCATGACATAACCATAGTAATGTGCTCTTCAGTGCTTTCTGGGACAGCAGTGGTGATGAGCAGAAGGACAAGTTTAGTCTGTATCTCATAAGCTGTGTGTGCTTTCAGGAATGAACTCAAACTTGAATGTAAACCTGGATATGAGCAGTATTAAAGAGCCACAATCTCGGCTGAGGAAATGGACTACAGTCGACAGCATTTCTGTGAACACATCCTTAGATCAAAACTCCAGCAAACATGGTATGTTCAGCATGGCCTTGAGCAGCACTTGACGTGGCACATCAGACTGTGAGGTTCTGGGTGTCAGGTGCAGGTTTGCAGTGGTTGGGCTGTGGTTGTAACTCCTGTGTCGCTGTAGTTGTCACAGTTTGTATTGTGTTGTGTGTGCCAACTTGCTGCTTGTCTACCACAGCAGCCACAGCTTTGCTGAGTGTGCTCACAGAATGATCTTGTGATGAGATTAGTAGAAACATTCTACAGAATTCGTTTTTTAACCAGACTTTTCTGTAAGTGTGACTGTTGCTACTAAGTTTACCTTAATCTCCAGTGGAATGCTTCATATATTTTTAAGCCAAAAGCTTGGTTTTCAAGTTTTCTCTCCCACCACCCTTCTGTCCTAAGGTGATTTTGGGGGATTTACCACATTCTGGGCATGGCTGACATTTTTACTGACAGGTTTTGGTTATGAATGTCTGTGTTTGCATTCTAAAATTGGGGAGAGCTTAGAAGGGCTAGACTTGGTACCATTGCTGTCCTTAGTTTTAGAGGAAGTGAACTTGGTTGCTTCGTGTTTCATTCCAGTAATCGAGATTCATATGACATTTCAACTGTTTCAGTTGCTTGAAATCTCATCCAGTTAAAATTTGAGTCTATAGCCCAAGATTCTGTGTCTAAAGATAGTTATAAATGTCCCTCGTCTCCTGTTACTGTTCAGTCTCAGATTGTCGGGGTATTTTTAGGTGCATCAGCTGCTTTGCTGCTCTGAGCTGCCTCTGCTGCCGTGGCCTGTAGTGGCCATTTCCTGCAGCTGCCCTGCTGAACCCATCCCACTGTTGCCACAGGCAGTGGTGGTGTTGCTTTAGCTGTAGGTGATGTTTTCTGACCAGAGCTAGGAATTTCTATATCACATGGAATCCCTGGTTCCCTCAGAACTGTATCAGAACTGGCTTTGCTGTCTGATAACTTTTAAACCATTCCTTGCTCTGTCTCCAGGGATTTTTTAAATTAATTTTTTTGCCTCCCAAGAATAGGAATAGAATCTTCAGAGCTTTGCAGTAGCTAAAGATCCTTCACATGTTGTAGCTGTTTCTTTCACGAGCTCTCCCACCACAGAACCCTGTTAGTCAAGTGGGGTCCCACAGAATGCTCTTACCCTCTGGAGTTAATACTTTACTTCAGTTGAGTACATGTTACTTTGAATATATGTACTGTTTTAGTGAAGGGATTTCATGGGAGATTATTCTTAGTTTTCTCCTGAATTACTCAGGCACATTTCATTTTGAGTTATACACTCCTGTATGATCTCCAGTATAACTTGGCATCACAAGAGGACAGCGTGCTGCTATATATTTCATGAATGATTTACAAGGGCATGGTTTTATATATATTTATATAGGGATAGAAAAACTGGCCATGAAAAATATTTGACTGCTATTTTTTTTTTTTAATCAGGTGCTATTTCAAGTGGTTTTAGGCTGGAAGATTCTCCGTTTGTTCCTTATGACTTTATGAACAGCAGTAATTCGCCAGCCAGTCCTCCCGGATCCATTGGGGACGGCTGGCCCCGTGCCAAATCGCCTAATGGCTCTAGCAGTGTTAACTGGCCCCCAGGTACAGCCCCTGCCCCCTGCCCTCCCCTCCCTCCCTACCCTGCGCGCATCAGGCGATTCTGCTGGGTTTGTCCTGGATCCCTGGAGTGTTGCATGTGGAGGGGGGGCAGGAACCAGCCTGCAGAAGGGCACCGAGCGTGTTCTCAGCAGATGGAAATGGATAACAGGAGTTTTATTGTACACAGAGAAGTGTATCTGCCAGAGAAACCGGAAGTGAAATGAATAAAGCGAAGGCTAAATCAAGTAAATTAAATGCTTAAAATGTTTTGGATTTTCAGTCATTAGGAGATGTATTGTTTAGACAGCTGTTTCCTTTTTAAAAATATAGTCAAAATAAGCTTCTTTCCTGCATCTGTATTCCTAGAGTTTCGCCCTGGTGAGCCATGGAAAGGTTATCCAAACATCGACCCCGAAACTGACCCTTACGTCACTCCTGGCAGTGTCATAAACAATCTCTCAATTAATACTGTGCGGGAAGTTGACCACCTCAGGGACAGGAACAGTGGTATGCTCATCTTGGCTGGGGAATTGTGTGTAACCTTCCCTCAGCCACGCAGACACTGCTGTTGTGGAGATGTTTACTGCTTGCTCCCCTCCTGGTTTATCTCTTGTGTTTCCTCCTTGCTCCTCTCCTGGTTATTCCCCTGTGTTTGCTCCTTGCTGCCCTCGTGGTTGTCCCTTGTGTTGTGGATTTGGAATGTGTTTGCTGCTTGCTCCTCTCCTGGTTTATCCCTCGTGTTGTGCCTGTCACAGCTGCCAAGCTCATCCTTGGCTCAGCTCTGCTGCTGAGGCAGTGCAGGAGCTGTCCCAGGAATGTGGGCTGTGCTCTGCATCCTGATGTCAGCTGTGCACACCCGGGCGTTTGAGAGCATCAGAACTTTGGCAGCCCAGCCATGCAGGAATGCTGGGCCTGTGCTCTCCGGGTGCTCCTGCTGCCACCATGTGCCCGTGGGTTGAGGATGGGGACTGAGGGGTGCATGTCCCTCCCCTGAGTGTTCAGACATGTTCAGGCTGGAGTACAAGCCAAGCCTATTTAATCCTACTGCGTTTGTGACATGCTGTGGTGTGTCTGACTCTTGTCTTTGTTGCAGGGTCATCCTCATCTTTGAACACCACGCTGCCTTCAACTAGTGCCTGGTCATCCATTCGTGCCTCCAACTACAATGTTTCCCTCAGCAGTACAGCACAAAGCACTTCAGGTGATGTCTGCTTGTATTGCTCTGATTCCTTCCCCTTCACATGCTCCAGGGGGATCCTAGATGTTAATAAACGTAGTGCTGAGGTCTCAACAGCGTGGTAACTTCACTGATTTCAAAGCAACTATTTTGATTTTACCCTAATTTAGCAGCTTTTCTTTGCAGCAAGGTGATGGGTGCAGCAACAGTGATTGTGGTTGTCTTTTGTGTCTTTTAGTAGCCAGAAACAGTGATTCCAAATCAACATGGTCTCCTGGATCAGTCACTAACACCTCTCTGGCTCATGAGCTGTGGAAGGTCCCTTTGCCACCTAAAAGCATCACTGCTCCATCCCGCCCACCTCCAGGGCTGACAGGCCAGAAACCACCCCTGTCCACTTGGGATAATTCCCTTCGTCTGGGTGGAGGATGGGGAAATTCTGATGCCAGATACACCCCTGGTAAGGATGATGTGGAGGGGTTTGTGGTTTGTTACCAAGTCTCCCGTGCATCTGGCTGGACAGTCTGTCCCTGTAGGCTGCCAGCTGCACCGCTGGCCTTGCCTAAAGCTGCTCCATCTATCCCAACCTGTCCTGCAGTGGGCTTTCTGCTGAGAGCTGGGAGAAGGACAGGTATTAAGTGTAACACGGGCGGCACAAGTGCTTGTTGTGTCCTTAGTGGAACCACCTCTCCGAGTGCTTTCCAAGTTGGACGTCAGTGCAGCTACGTAGTTAAACATTGTTCACAGAGAGGCTCATACTGTAATGAATTAGATCATGATAGCCCAGGGAGTCGTCAGACAGGCTTCCAGACTCTTCTGAGCTTGCAGCAGGAGTCAGAGAAAATATTTTTGTATTTCTGCTTCAGTTCTGATTGTCTGACAACAACGTAGCTGCTTGTGCCCCTGCTTACATGAGCAAAATGCTTCCCAAAGTAAATACATTGAGTAGTGCTGTACCACCCCACAGTAACCTTCTAAGGGTTTGAAGTCTGGAGAAGGTTAGTGCTACATGAGTTTTATTACCAGTGAATGTTGGTGTCGTCTGCTCCACCCAACTCCCTGGTGCCAGTGTGGCAGGCACCAACTCCTGTTTTCCCTTCTTTAGGTTCAAGCTGGGGTGAGAGCAGCTCAGGGAGAATAACAAATTGGCTTGTTCTAAAAAACCTTACACCTCAGGTAAGGCTGGAGCACACAGGAGGGGGCTCTGGGCTGGGACTCGGCTCTGGGGCTTCAGCAGCTACCCCGTTCTGGGCTCTGGGCAGGCTCAGGCTGGGGCTTGGGCAGGCTCTGCTCACCCTTTGCACATGTTTTCCCCAGATCGATGGCTCAACCCTGCGTACTCTGTGCATGCAGCACGGCCCACTAATAACATTCCACCTGAACCTCCCACATGGTAATGCTTTGGTCCGTTACAGTTCAAAAGAAGAGGTAGTGAAGGCACAAAAATCTCTGCACATGTAAGTGTTCTTCTTTTTTCACCCACGTTTTAAACAGCTGTAAATGTTTTATTGGTTTTAAATGCTGTGAGTGTGCAGGGGAGGATTCTCAGTGCCAGCTGAACATCCAGTGGATTTGTGCCAAGGGTTTGGAGCCCTTGGTAGCTGCGAGGGTCAGACAAGTCCTCTGTATAAATGTGCTCTCTCCTCCCTCCACAGGTGTGTTTTAGGGAACACTACTATTCTTGCTGAGTTTGCCAGTGAAGAGGAGATTAGTCGCTTCTTTGCACAAGGCCAGTCCCTGACTCCGTCTCCTGGCTGGCAATCTCTGGGATCCAGCCAGAGCCGACTCGGATCCATCGATGGTTCCCATTCGTTCTCAAACCGTAATGATCTAAATCACTGGAATGGTGCTGGGCTGTCGGGAACTAGCAGTGGAGACCTTCATGGCACTTCACTTTGGGGGAGCCCCAACTATTCCACAAGCCTGTGGGGTGCCCCGAGCAGCAATGACACCAGGGGAATTAGCAGCCCATCCCCCATCAATGCTTTCCTTTCT
>VZTD01001486.1:1268757-1278757 GCA_013397725.1 Rhagologus leucostigma | reverse complement strand
AGAGGGTGAATTTGGCTTGCGCCCCTCGGGCAGCTGCTGCCCCCAGCCAGGGACAGCTCCCGGCGCTTCCTTGAAGTCACCCTCCCGGGATGGGGTGGGCAGGGTGCAGCCCGGGGCACCTGCACCCCCCTGCACACCCGACCTGGCCCCTCCAGCCCTTCCCCAGGCCCCTGGCTCACCGGTCGCTGCCTGGAAAGCTGGTGGAGGAGGGGGAAGGGAGCCCACTGGATGGGCTCCATGGGCCAGCTCGACACAGAGATGTCACTGGCTTTCCCCGAGTCCACCATGGGGTCGTTCATGCTGCTGGAACTGGTGTCCCAGTCGTAATGGAAGCTGGGAAAAGAATCCACGGGTAATTAAGAGAAGGAGAACGGGATAAGAGTCAGGCTGGTGCTAGGAATGCAGCCAGGGGGCTGCAGGAGTGGGACCCTGTGCTGTGCTTCGGTGATGATGAAGTTGCTGTTTGGGCAGTGCCAAGCTCAGGCCCCAGAGCGGAGGGAGCACCCGGAGCCATGGCTGTGCTCCTGATCCTTCCGGGCCCATGGGTGGGGGTGTTCCTGCCCGTCCTGCCCTTTGCCAGTGAAGCTGGAAACTTTCAGGGCTCTTTTTCCATGGACACCCCTGGAAGCTGATTCGACTTTCCCATGAGCACAGGGAGCCACACATCCTGCAGATGTAAACTCTCCTCTCTTACAGCAGTCCCAGCCACACGGCTCCTCCCGTGGCAGAAAATAAAAGAAACCAGGTACTGCTCCGTGGACTCCAAGGGCTGGAGGTTGCCAGAGCTCGGGCACTGTCAGTGGTGGAGCAGCCATTGGCTGGGCAGGGGCTGCAAACACGGTTCAGGGCTCTGTGTGCCCCAAAGCCCTCCCTGCCCAGCATCACCACGGCCCCACGAGCAAACCCCAGGCCAGGCCCTGCTCCGTGGGCTGTGGAAAGGCTCCCTACCTGGACCGGCACTGCGGGTGGGCGCAGGGTGCCGGGCCCCGCTTGGCACCATCGGTGACAGCCGAGTCCTCCTGGCAGCCGCAGCACCCGTTGTCCAGGATCTGGAGGTGCAGCAGCTCCTCCGAGTTGCTGAAGGCCGGGTTGTCCAGCGAGCTGGCTGAGGGCAGCCCCGAGCGCGACCAGTACTGGGCCGAGACATCGTCCAGGCGGCAGAAACGCCGGTAGCTGCGGAGCAGGACGGGCATGTGCTCACGTGTGCACACACACACAGGTACACACAGGGTACGCACAGGTACACACAGGTACACACACACACAGGTACACACAGGGTACACACAGGTACACACAGGGTACACACACAGGTACACACACTGCAGGCACATGCACACGTGTGTGTACACACACATACATACATGTGTACACACACGTGTACACACAGGGCAGGCACGTGCACATGTGTGTATACCCATGTACACACACACAGGCACGTGAGCACACAACTGCAGTGACTGCTGGACAACACAGACCGAAGAATTCTGCCCGAATTTCCTGGGTCCAGGGAAGGGCCCAGCCTCACACCCAGGGTGGGGACAGAGCCCGTGACACCGATCAGCCTCTGGCCACAGCCCCACTGTGGCTGCAGCTGTTCCAGTGGTTTCCTCGGGAACAATCCCCAAGGCACATTACGAAACGGGCAGCGGGGCCAGGACAGCAGAGCCCCGTTCCCTGATGAGCTGCTTTGTCAGGGCTGTGCTGGAGCCTCGCTCCCCCAGCGCAGCAGGGGCAGGAGCACACGCTGCGGCAGGCGCACCCTGTGCCACGGGCAGCACTGGGGGGTCCCAGGGACCACGCAGTTGGAGATCATCAGCACATCGCACGCGTCTGTCCACAGCAGCACAGCCCACAGCCCTTCAGTGCTGCCGCGGCCCCATACAGACCCCCAGCCCCCTTTCTGCCCCGCACACCACTTCCCGTGGCTGGGAGCATTCCCTGGCACCGAGCACACACCCAGATCCCCACCCGGCCGGGGAGCACTGCCGTGGCTCCGGGAGCAGCCGCTCCTGGGCCCCACATGAGCTGCCCCACCCCAGCACCACCCACCGCCGCTATCAGCCACCCGACAGCGTTGTCCTTGGCAGAGCTCAGCCCCAGCCCAGCGACCCCACCACGGCTTTCCCTGCTGCCCCTCGCCCCGGCACCCCAGGAGGGGCAGGAGTCCCCACCCTCCAGGAGCCCACAGACCCCAGTCCAGGCCCCCACGGCCCCATGCTCCCACCTGCTGCGGGTCTGGTCGGCCCTGGCCTCCAGCAGCAGCGCCTTGAACCGGCGCACGGCGATGGCGGCGAGGACGGCGCCCAGGAGAACGATGCTGAGCAGGATCCCGGCCGCCATGCCCAGCAGGCTCTGCTGTGTCACCCGGTAGTCACAGCGCAGCCCCATGAACCAGAAATCGCTGCCCACGGGGCACCTGCACCGAAGGGGTCCATCAGCGCCGGGGGGATGGCACCTGCCACCCCGGGCTGTCCCCAGGGCACTCACTGGCAGCGGGGCTGCTGGTCCCGGGCGTGGGTGCAGATGCCGTGGTTCTTGCAGTAGTCACGGTGGCAGAGGGAGGTGCAGGTCGCGTTCCCGTCCGCCCTGGACACGCAGGCGAAGCCGGACGGGCAGGCGAAGAGCACAGCACAGGGGTCCAGCGGCCGCGCTGCAGGGACGGGGCCCAGCTGTGCCACCCCTCCCTGCCGAGCGTGTGCCCACCCCGCCACCAGCCCCGCGGGCACCGGCCCCCAGGCCCGCGGGAGGGCCGGCGGTGGCGCAGCCCCGCACTCACCCAGAGCCGCGTGGCGCAGGACGCGGGCCGTGCCCACCGCCAGCCCGGGCCGGGCACTGGCAGAGCCCAGCGCGGCCTCGAGGAGCTCGTCCAGCCCCGGCACCGGCAGCTGCTCCGCCGCGAACAGCGCGTCGTAGCGCAGCACCACACTGCCCTCCCTGCGGGGACACGCACCGCGAGTCTGCGGGTGCCGGGCCCCCGGCCCAGCACTGCGCCCCGCCACTGCTGTGGCCCCGCAGCGTGGGACAGTCTCTGTACCCCCGTGCCGGGGAGCGTCTCACACTGCGGGACTGTGCCACCACCCACCTGATCCCTGTCACCTCCAGCCGCAGGAACCCAGGCACCGACGTGAAGAGGGGAGTGACCTGCGCAGGGTGGCGGGAGCTGAGCACAGTGGCCCCCAGCCCGCACCCCCTGGCCTCATCCCGCACTCACCGTCTGGTTGAAGCTGTGCAGCAGCTCCTGGCGCTCGTGGGAGTCGGGGTCCTGCAGGGCCGGGACGAACGCCATGTCCAGCACCAGCTCACAGGGGATAGGAAGGAGGGATGCTGCAGGAGGAGATGGGGACCAGCATGTCATGACCCCACCCCAGGGGCCATCACCACGACCCCTCCCTCCCATGCTGGTGGCTCCCAGGGCCTCTCCCTCGCCTGCCGTGCCCCAGCAGAGGATCCCGAAACCTCAGACCCACCTCTCAGGAGGGGGGGCTGATCTTCCACGATGAACACCTGGGGGGCCCTGCCCACCCCGGCCGGTGTCACTTGAGGGGTGTCAGTGTCTGTCCTCCCCCCGGGGCTGCTCGATGGCTGGGCCAGGTCCGTGTCCACAGCAGCTGGGGAGGACCCAGGGCCCCCAGCATGGCCCAGGGTCCCATGGGAATCTGTGGGCTGCTGGGGGGGCCCGGGCATCACAGTGGGCACATGAGTTGAGGATCCCCATGTCAGCCCCACCACATCCCTCTGCAGTACAGCAGCACCCGGCTCTGGTGTGACCGTCCCCATGTCCCCGAGCCGTTCTGGGCTGGCGACAGTTGTGATGGTGGCAGTGACACCGGTGGCGGTGACGCCAATAGCAGTGGTCGGTCCCGGAGAAGACGCAGGCTGGGAAGACGCAGGCTGGGACAAAGCTGGCTGCTGGGGAGGCCCAGGTGCTGAGGTGGGGGGCAGGCTGCCCACCTCCACCTGGGTCCCCCCGAGGGATGGTGGGCTCTCAGCAGGACCCACCCTTGAGCTGGAATTGGGCAGCCCTGGGGAGAAGTCTTCCAGGGGGGTGCCCACAGTGGGGCTGAATCCCAGGACCCCCCAGCCAGTCCCTGGGGAAGGCAGTGGGGTCGACAGCAGGGTCACTGCAGACACGCTGGCTGGGGCAGACTGTGGGGATGGGGGGATGTGAGGGGACCCAGGACTGGTGTGTGTCACCCCACTCTGTGCCACAGCGGTGCTGCCAGGAGTTACGGGGACGGGGGGCTGCCCCGGGATGGCTGAAGGGCTCAGGGGGATGTGACTGTGCACAGGGGGACCCCCCCAGTCAGGGGGGGCCAAGACCCCTGTGGTCAGGTCCAGGGCTCCTCCCTGGCTGGGAGATGTCACCTCTGGGGTGCTGGCTATGGTGGTGGGGAGAGGCAGACCTGAGCCCCTGCGTGTGGCAGGCACCAAGGCTGGGCCTGTCCCCACGGCTGGCCAGGACACAGGCCCCAAGGACAGTGCAGAGGGGCGAGGGGCAGAGTGGGGACCCTCCCGTGGGCGGGAGGCAAAGCCCTGTCCTCCTGACAGCCCTGGCCCTGGCAGCCTCCAGTGTGTCCCCTGCAGTGTCCCTGTGGGGGTCAGCAGCCTCCGCAGCCCCCCAGCAAAGGGTGATGTCCCTGTTGTCCCTGGCACCGAGCTGTCAGTGGCCAGAATGGTGCTTGGGCGGGTCCCTGGGCTGCTGTCACCCAGCTGGAGAGTGGCACTCTGGCTCTGCACGAGGGCTGTCCCAATGGCCCTCCATCCCAGCAGGGTGCTGGTGGACCTCCACTGTCCCCTGGCAGAGCCTGGCACTGTCACGGAGGATGGTGAATGCGAAAGTGTCCCCTGCGCAGTCGTGGCACCTTCTACTGTCACATGTCCTACAGGGTCAGTGCCCAGGGCGTGCATGGTTGCAGGATCTGTGTCTGCCTCCACAGGGGCTGGGGCCCCCCCAGTGGTCACCCCCGGACTGGCAGGGAACGGCTGCTCCCTGACTGCAGCTGCCTGTTCAGGGGTGCCTGCAGAGACCAGGGGCTGCAGGGGCTCAGCGGTTGTACCACCCCGCACCACCGGCCCTGTCCTCTCCCTGCCCAGCCCAGGGCCTCTGGAGCTCTCCTGGGGGCTGGAGAGCTCGACTTTCCCGGTGGGGTTCCCAGGCAAGGGCAGCAGTTCAGCCTCTGTCCACAGCTGCCCCATAGCCTCTGGTGTCGGCGCCTGCCCTGCGCCAGCTCCTCGCTCCAGGTGATCTGTGGGCAGAGGCAGAGTGGGTGGAAACTGAGCGGGTCCGACCCACGGCCGGCACCCACAGCAGCCACCGCGGGACCCTGGGCCCCAGCATGCCACGACACACGTGGCTGGCACACGGTGCCACAAAGGGCTGCAAGAGGGACGCTCTCAGCCGCGGCAGTACCTGTCTGGCAGCGCTCCCTTGTTGCGGTGCCCAGGTGGGCGCAGGGGTCGGCAGCGCTCAGAGTGGAGCCCGTCCCGCTGCCCAGAGTGGGGCAAAGCCGCGCGCAGCATTCCACGAGCACTGGGAGAGAGGAAAGGGAGCAGCGTGCACCGGTGCTGGGCATCGAGCACCCCGCACCAGCTCCAGGCACCGACCCCCGGAGCTACCGCTGAGGGTGAGGGTCTCTTTCTCCCTTCTGTTAACCGTGGGTGGCTCTGCTGAAGGAGATGCTCCAGAAGAACCCAAACCCAGCTGGGAACCACCTGTCCTGGTCCCAACGAGCAGTGCCGAGTCCTGCCCCACCACCTCACTCTGCCTGTGCTCGGAGCCCCCGGTTCTCGCCGAACCCGACCATCCTCCGGCACAGCCGCCATGTGCCAACACCGGCACCAGCAGGTCCGGTGCCAGGCAGGGCACGACGCCAGCGCCCGAACAGTGCTCCGGGCAGGGCTCCGGGACCCGTGGCGGCTCCTCTCCGGGGAGAATGGGTGGTTCAGCAGGAGCCACGGCGGGTGGTCACCGCCCAGGTGGGGCCGGGAGTGGAACGAGGGTCACCACGAGCCCTGCGGGCCCCCCTCTCCACCAGCGGCTCACCGGGGCTCCCTCAGGCGCAGCACCCGCCACCTTCGAGGCCACGGAGTCGCCCCGGCTGGTGGCACAGCACGGCATGGAATTGCCCCAGCACGGCACGGCCACAGCACGGCACGGAATGGCCACAGCATGGCACGCGGCCGCCGCCGGCGTGCCCGCCCCACTGATCGCTTGCCCCGGGACCCCGCGGCCGGGCCCACCCCGGGCAGGTCTCTGTGACACCGAGCAGCAGCAGCCGCCCCCGACCCCAGTGCCACCGGGCACACGGCCCCCCCCGGTGCCGGTACCGGTCTCACCGCCGCCGCAGACCCCCGGGCCGCCGGGATGCACCGGCCCTGCCGCCACCGCCCCCCGAGCGCAGCATCCCCCGCCCAGGGACCAGCGCGGCACGGAACCCTTCCCGGCNCAGGAAGCCCCCGCCCGCCCCCGCTGCGGCGGGGCGGAGGCGCCGGGAACCGCAGCCCCCCGCCCGGACCCGCCCAACGGCACCAGTACCGGTACCGGCACCAGGACTCGCCCCGGAGCACCCTCCCTCCGGGACGGGAGGATCGGGGCTCGGCAGCGGGACCCACCCCGGGGTGCTCGGCACGGCCGCCGCTGACTGCCCCCGGTGCTCAGCACGGGGCCGGTGCCTGCGGCACTCGGGGGACTCACAGCTCGTGCCTGTCCCACTCCCACCGGTTCATCCCCGGGACACGTGCTCGGCCCCGGGCTGTCCCCACTGTGTCCCCATCCACCTGAGTCGTGCCAGGGTAAAGGCAGGGCACCACGGTCAGCTCTGGCTGCAGGTCCCTCACCCCATCCCTCAGGGTCACCACCGCAAGAGAACCCAGTGACCACTCCCCACCATCAGACTTCTTGTGTCCATGCCACGAGGAAACCACCACGGACACAGTGGCCAAACCCACTGTGTGCCACCAGTTCTGCTGTGCAGCTGCTCAGAAAACGGCAGAGCTCAGCCGGGCTGTGGAGCCATGGAGAAGTTTCCAAGGGCACAGTGAGAGCAAGACCTGGGCCCTAGAGGCAGAGGGTCACCGGTCTGCCAGGGATCTCACAGTGAACTGCTCCTGAGAACACCCTGGGAATACCGCACCACACACAGGCACCATGTGCAGCACCACAGCCTCTGCTCCATTTTCCATCCTTACCTCCCCCCTTGCCAGAGGATCTGTTATCCAGTGACACTTCCTTGGCTCCCAGCCTGGCAGTGCTGCTGTGACATGTCAGTGTTCCTTGGCTCTGAGGAAAAACTGTGTTGTGTTCAGAAATAACCCGTTCCTGCCTCGTGAGGGTTAAAGCGAGGCTTCCATGCCCAGACGAACCGGGTGTACAGGAACAGCGATGTGAATTTGCTGTTCAGCAGCAGGAGAATCATTCCCCCCTGATTTTCCATCAGGAAAGCAGAAGCCTTTCACACAGAACTTGTTTTGACCAGCACTGATGAAATAAACAGTTACAAGCATGCAGGGCAGAGCCAAATCTAGGGGCAGGGTCCCCAGAGTGTCCTTCACACCCCAACACCACCACCAGGATCCACCCATTGTGTGAAACAGAACAGCCATCAACAGAATGGTCTTAACTCTTTATTCCTGTTTTTTTCTTGTTTTTAAAGGAAAACACATTCAGACAGCTTTAAATACAACATCCACGTGCAGCTTCCCAATGAAAGTCGCAGTGGGACAGCATGTGCACTTCCATCCATCCCTGCCGGCACCAGCCCAGTCCTGGTGTGGGACAACTCCTGGGAAAACAAAATCCATGTTGAACACTTCATCAAGCATTCAAAGGCACAGAAGTGGGTCAGGACATGCTGAGCGCTGAACATGGGCACAGAAGGAGCCTCCAGTTCTCTCCAAAGGCCACGGCTCCCACCCCAGCCCTGGACAGAGAAGGGGCGCAGTCCCCCTGCCCCAGGGAGTTGGGAGGGAGGCCTGGAGCCACACAGGAACAGGCAAGAATGTGGATCAGTGCTGCAGGCTGGCCTGAGGCCACCTCATTTCCCCTGCAGCCCTCCGCCGTCACTCCTATAACCCTTTCCTGCCCATTTCCTTCCCGGCTGCGGCTGAGGAAATGGCAGTGGCAGCGGGGGCTGAGGTGCTCCCCCACACCTTGCACAGGGCCGAGGGCCAGGGGGAGAGGGCCGGCCACGGCCGAGACCAATCTGCCACCCACTACCGCCCCGGGGTTGAGCTGAGCACTGGATGTGCCAGGCAGGACGAGAGCAGAGGCTGAGCCCCACATCCTCTCTCCAGCTGCAGGTGCCGCAGGAAAACACCCCCACCCGCAGGAAAACACACCCCACTCACCCTCCCCACTGGCACCGAGAGCTGCTGCCAGCTCCCTCCCGAGCTGCCAGGCTCCCACCTGTGCCACACGTGTCACACATCACCCTGCCCCTACCCCAGTATGTGCCCAGGCACCCTCAGAACACCTCTGAACTCACCTCTGAGGAACTGCTTCACTCATAAATATCCTTCTTATCTGCGATGTAATCTACAATCTCCTGTGGGCACATCAGCTTCTCTGCATCTCCGTCAGGAATTTCAAATCCTGCAAGAAACGGCACACACTTAGCCCAAAATCAATGGAAATGGGAGCAAGGGCGAGGAAGGGATAGCTGCTGGCTCAGGGGAGAAGCAGGCAGGGGACATGCAGGCAGGGGTTGTTGTGTCAGCCGGAGCTGACGCTGCCTCACTGCACTGCCCAAAGTGACACCGTTTCCGGACACGGGACACAGCAGGCGCAGCAGGAGCCAGAGCCCCTCGCGCCTTGTTGAAGCCACCAATGCTTTCCCAGAGCCCCCCAGCTACTGGTGTGTGGCAGGGGAACATTCTTGGACCTCCAGGCAGCACCTGAAGCCCCTCAGGCTGAGTGTGCTGTCATGGGCTTGCACGGAGCAAAAACACCAGGGCAGGGCACAAGGGCTCTTGGTAGTGGAACTGGTCAGGAACACCCCAGAAATGTCTCTTTTTTAGTGCTCCTGGCCACACTCACAGTTCACTCGGAGATTACAGACACACTGCCAGCAAAGGCTCTGGGAGTGAAACATCCACCTTGGGCTTAGAGAGTGACCAAGCCCCAGGGACATCTATGGCCCAAGGTGACATTTAGGCACCTAATCCAGAATTCATGAGCTTTAGAGAGAAGCATGAAGAAGTCCAAAAGGAAGTAAAAAGAAATTTGGAATATAAACTGATAAGGAAAAAACACCTTTTATTTTCTCTAGTAGGATTAAGGACTGAGGATGAAAAAAATTCTGGTGAGGAAAAGCAGCCTGCACTGTCTGAGATTTTTGATCTGCAAAGCCAAGCTCAGCACCCACTGCTCCCCTCTCCCCCTCCCCGGGTGGTGCCCATGGGGGCTGGGAGAGAATTCCTGCTTCCAAAGGGCCCGAGCTCCGGAGCAAAGGGACAGGGTGCGTTCCCGACTCCCGCGGGTGCCGCGGCCCAGCTCACTGCCGGCTCTGTGCGGTTTGCTCTGCTCTCAGTGCCGGCTCTGTGCGTTTTTCCCTGCCCCACATGGCACAGGCCGGCGGTGCCGCTGCTCCCACGGCCCGGCCACCCCCGGCAGCCCCGGGCACCGTTACCGAACTCGTCCTCCATGGCCATGATGATCTCCACTTGGTCCAGACTGTCCAGGCCCAGGTCTTTCATGAAGTGGGACTCGGCTGTGAGCTGGAAGAGGACACGGCGGTCAGCGGGACACGGGCACCCGGCACGGCCGTGCCCGGGGCGGCAGCTCCCGTTACACCGGAACCCGTGGCCCCCGGCCCTTCCGCCTGCCTCCCGTCCCGCTCACCTTCTCGGGGTCGATCTTGTCGTAGAGCTTGAGCACGTAGAGCACCCGGTCCTTGATGTCGGCCAAGGTCAGGGGCGGCAGCTCGGAGAAGCCGCGGCAGAGCGGCGCGGCCACGCGCGGCAGCCGGAGCAGCGCGGGCAGCGCGGGGCGGCCCGGCAGGGC